>JAZGUH010000383.1:600000-813090 GCA_037893225.1 Hippasteria phrygiana
GTCCATATATTTGGAGCGACACCCCAAAAGGGCAATTGAGTTAATTAAATATGCTGACCTCATTCTCAAATTTGCAAGCAACTTTGGGGGTCCGGGTTGGTTAAATTGTGACCAGGAGTTTCGTCTCGGTCAATCCTTGCAGCCGTCATGGTCATGGGCAATCTCCGATTCTGATTTGTTTTTAGAGAAGTTAGCCATGCCTGTCTATGCACATGGGCCTAATTCCTTTCGAGGTCAATACACAAGTGAAGCAATAGCTGGTCAGTCCTTTCCAGGCGGGGCACGATGCACCTTTTACTGTTTTGACAACAACAAACGCAAACCCTGCAAGTATACTCACTCATGCTCCTATTGTTCCAAACCTGGACACAGTAGGTTCAACTGCTTCATCAGGGTTAATAGTCCCGAACAAACAAACAAACAAACAAACTCCTCCTTACCAAGGGCACAAGGGCAAAACCAGACCAAGGCCAATGATCTGACAACCAATTTAAGTCATCTTCTCTCAGTAGCCCCAACACCTGTTAATATTCCTGTGTTGCTAAAATGGCTGGAAGAGTATCCAAAGGTGCATGAGCGACAAATGTTGGCTGAAGGTTTCTTACATGGCTTTAAGCTCGGTTACTCTGGTCTTCGTTGTCCTCGCGAGTCTGAATGTTTACGCTCAGCATCCAATAATGTTGCGGCAACTTGGGATAAATTGAATTGAATCTCTGGGACGGATTGCAGGTCCGTTTGATTTTCCTCCAATTGGGTTGATTCCAAAGCAACAGCCAGGGGAGTGGCGATTAATCACTCATTTGTCCTTTCCTCCGGGTAGGTCCATAAATGATGGTATACCACATGAAATTTGTTTGGTTAATTATCTGGAATTTGATAGGGCAGTGAAATTGGTTCAGAGGGAAGGTGGGGGTGCACTGCTAGCAAAGAGCGACATTAAATCAGCTTTTCGTCTACTTCCAATTTATCCAGGGGACTGTGATTTGCTGGGTTTCAAGTTTCAGGATAAGTACTTTGTTGATAAATGCTTGCCAATGGGAGCATCTATTAGCTGCTATTTATTTGAATGTTTTTCAACATTCATGGAGTTTCGGGTGAAACAAGTTACACAATCTGATGCGGTGTGTCACTATCTCGATGACTTCCTATTTATCGGAAAAGCAAATTCCGCTGATTGTCGGGACTTGCTCCAAGCTTTCCAAAATATGGTGCCAAAAAGGATATAGCCATGTGTTTGAAATTTCTAGATGAATTTAATGGCGTGTCAATGTTTCCTGACTCTTACTGGGTCACCAATACATCGCTTAAGCTTTTTACAGATGCAGCTCGTTCAGTGGGTTTTGGCCGTTATTTCTATGGTCATTGCTCACAGGGTTGTTGGCCGGAAGAGGTGGACGTTGAATCAGTATCTATTGTTTCCAATTGTAATTGCTCTGGAATTGTGGGCCCCTCTGATGAAAAAAGAGGGTGTGAAATTCTAGTCTGACAAACAGGCAGTTGTAGCAATCGTGAATAGGCAATCCTCCAAATGTTCCCACATTATGAGACTGGTACATATATTAGTACTGGTAGCTTTAAAGAACAACATAATTTTTAAGGCATGCTACATTCAGGGCACAGTTCCAATGGAATTTCAGACTCCTTGTCTCGCTTTCAGATGGACAGGTTCCGACAGTTGGCTCCTCATGCCGATGCAGAAATGACACCACTACTTCCACGGCTTCTCTAGAGGAATTGGGGGGGGGGGGGGGGGGAGAGGGACAGATTGATAAACTTGGGAGTGGCCAAGAAGACACAAGCAACTTATGATTCCGGCTGGGTGAAGTTCACCGAATTTTGTTCCAAATTTGGATTCTCCACCAATCTTCCTGTTCAGGTTGAGGTTATCTGTAGTTTCATAGCGTATTTGTCATTACAAACTTTGCACATGCCACAATGTCTGCATATCTGTCGGGGATTGGTTTCAGGTACAAAGTTCAGGGACTGGATGACCCAACAAATTGTTTCCTTGTGGGGTTGATGTTAGATGGAGTTCGCAGAGGAAGAGGCTCGCAACTGCCAATTACCCTAAGCCATTTAGGCAAAATTCTTGGGATCTTGCAACACATTTTGCTCTTCTCAATACTAAGATTTGTTGTTCAAAGCCAATTTTTCCCTAATGTTTTTTGTTTTTTTAAGAATAGGGGAGGTGGCGGCTACTTCGAAAGCATCCGTACAGAGATCGGTATTGCGGCGTTATGATGTTGTATTCCAGGTACGCGAAAAGGTGGAAGTCCTTGTGATTAACTTTAGATTGTCGAAAAATAACCAGTTTGGGGAACAGCAGAAGGTGGTGGTGCATGTCTCATCAAAACAAAAACTGGTGTCCAATAGGGGGCTTTGGTAGGCCCAAAAGTGTTCTTTTGGGTTGGGACAGTGTTATGGTCTTTAACATTCTTTTGCAAGTTTAGCATACAATTATTAAATAAGCTTTGGTATTGATCCTGCTATTGTCATGCGCATTTTAAGCAGGAGCGATAATTTCGCTAAGAGATCTTTCACAAGATATTTCCAAAAACAGCATGAATTATTTACAATATAATCGAGCGCACGTAATAAACAACAGAATTTTGATCAATCATTCAGTAAACAATGACAGCAGAGTCAAACACGTTGCGCCTTGAGATTATGTGCTAGGCCTACATTGATCACCAGTGTTTGAATTCTCCAAGTTACAGTGAGGAGCAAAAAAGGAGATTATTAAAGGAGATGCAAGCTCGTTCGATGTTTCGACGTATCAGGTAGTGCATCTCTAATTGCACCTTGTAGTCTGAAAAGCAATAATTCATTTGCAATAAACCTGCATTGACTGATGGCAATTTATGAAGTAGTACGGCGTTGATTCCTTTATGGTGTCTCTCTAATTACAAAAGTGAAATCTTTTCATCTTGGGGTATCATGACTGTGGTGTGTTATTATACAAATAATGAATGTTTAGGAGTGCAATGGTAAGAATAATTTCATGAGGTGAATGATGGAATGGAGCATTCCATCCGTCACCGAATGAAATTATTCTTTCCATTGCACGAATGTGAAACATTCATTATTTGTAACCAAAAGCTACATGTAACTAGTTTCTTTTTCCCATGTTCATGTATTATACTTCTTTATTTCTTAAAAGCTTGAAATATGAATAAAGAACAAAATAAAAAGGCATACATTGTACCTTCTGACATTCTGTGTCCCTTTACAAAGTGACAGTTTACAAGTCCTACAGGTACACATTAATTAAACTAATAAGACATATACCGTACACAAACAAATCCAAGTTTATTCTACACAAGCTGAAGTCATCTTACCCTGAATACAGCCATGTCTGCTAGGTCTCTCTTGGCCGCTTTCTCCACAAGAATCTCGGCAATTTGTTGCAAAAAATGCTTCCTGAGCAGCAAACCCAATAGGTTTGACCCGAGGATTGTTGTGAGAGCTCCACTTGTTGAACGCCTCATGCAAGTCCTGAGAAAAGTATTTAGTAGTAAAAATGTCACCACTTTAATATTCTACCTCTCAGGGAATTAGAGTACTGTGGCCTCATGGTCTAGTGCACTGGACTCTTTTATCACAAATTGTTGGTTGAAGTCCTGCATAGTCAAGGTGCTTGTGTACTAGATAAAGACACTGTCACAAATGTGACGTGTGGTGTGAGGGCAGTAATGGCGTATGGGTTTGATTAGCCAATGTGCTTAACTTGCAACTGGGGCTGTATAACCTCACCAAGGAGCTGAGGTTTTCGGAATGATTGTTTGGCCTAATGAGCAGGATAAGTAGTAACTGTAAACACTGCTAAATGTATTTAGTATAACTAAAATTAACATTCTAAGTGTTAGTTATTATTCGTCAAACAATCCACATGGGAAACTGACTAGGTAAATTTGAATACATTTTCAAAGTGAACAAAGAAACTGCTAGAAACGGGATTCGAACCTGCGACCTCCGGAATACCGTACCAGCGTTCTACCAACTGAGCTACATGTATCTTGCCCTACATGTATGTTGGCGGTCTCTCAAATTGTCAGTATCCTTGTTCGGGTGGGCGCCAGTCAGAAGTCATAAATCCAGAATGCCGTTTAGCCAGGGATTACACCCAATTTTACGATACAACCTGGGAAGCGACATTGTGGGGATCACTCAATGAGGATACGACTTTGTGATCCCCAAAAGTGTGACATTTTTTGGTATCCCTGTTACAACCTGACCTGTGTAATTTCCATCAAGTATCATTCAAATTGACTTCACACTATTTTGTACTTGTTTGGCAGGTACTTTGCTTTACACAATCACTCTTGGAGATATAAGGCATTAGGAATGTGTTCGGAATTGCACATTCTTATACATGTCATTATGCAACAGGGAGACTAAATATGTCAGTTTTAGACCCCAAATGTATGGAATGACCCATATGTATAGTTGGGTTGATGCCCTGGTTTGTGTTGAAGGTTTTGGTTTTAAATATTTCTGAAAATTGCAGAAAATCTGATGCACATCGCCAAATAAATGAATGGGACAAATCACTCAATGGCATCCTGTGTTAAAAGCGAAAATAACATTCTTTCCACTGGTTTAGGATTTTTACATTTTTACATCAGCAAAACCCTTTTCTATAATATCACATTTAATCACAGAATTACAGTCATATTTTCAGGTGATCTTTTTGGTTTGCCCTGATAGTATATCCTGCACAGTTCAATGACTTTGAGCTTCATTTTCTCAAAGCAAGGGGTTCTGACTTTAAAGGTTATGGCTACAGCAACACACATTACATCAAATTAAAGCTTTTTACTCATGTATTTTCCAGAAAAATTAACTCAATATTCAATTTTTGCTACTTTTCACCCATTTCCACACCTTTTCTCAAAAGTGGGAAAACATTTCCTTGCCTTTTCTCAAAGTGGGAAACAAATTCCCACTTGCATTCGCAGGGGAAAAAGTTGTGTAAGAAATGTGAAATGTGAATGGGAATCTTTATATGCAAAATGTCCCATTCCAAATCACAGTGTTTACTTTTAATTGCAATGTACTGTACATAACTTCCTATATTGCTGGTGGGGCAGGCTCACACTCACTGGCTACTAGTCATCCTTGTATCCACTGTCATACCTGGTGGTCACGGTACAAGTACTGGTTGAACTGTGCTGCATACTTGGCAAAGATGTTAAGTCCTGCTTTGTTGAGTTCAAAGCGTGCATGGTCCACAGTTGGATCGATGGCCATGCGAGCGAAACGATAAATGTTCTTTGCATTGAGTGGAAAATTGTAAAGATGGGTTTCACATTTACAACCAAAATGTCCCCTAACCTGTCAGTTCAGTAGAAACTAGAAATTCCTCAGCGTAAAAACTAAGAAAACAAATTCCTCTGTAGAACCCCGAACAGCTTAAAGAGGATGTTGATTACTGAGAGAAGTCTGTGTCATTTTCTAGTTTTAAGTAGACTGCGTATTGTACAATAAAACAGCCCGTCCCGCACCACCAACATTCCGATCTTTGCCATCTCGCCTGTGCCACACCACCAACTTTCCGATCTTTCCTATCTCGCCCCGTCCTGCACCACCAACTTTCCGATCTTTCCCACCTCGCACATCCCGCACCACCAACTTTCCGATCTTTTCCTTCTCGCCCTGTCCCACACCACCAACTTTCCGATCTTTTCCATCTCGCCCCGTCCCGCACCACAAACTTTCCTATCTTCCCCACCTCTTTCCCTCCGATCTATCCCATGTTGCCCGTCCCTGCACCACCAACTTTCCGATCTTTCCCATCTCGCTCGTCCCGCAAAACTAAATGTCTGATCTTTCCCACCTCGCCCGTCCAGCAACACGAACTTTCTGATCTTACAAATCTTGCCCGTCCCGCAACACCAACTTTCCGTTCTTTTCCATCTCGCCTGTCCCGCACCACCAACTTTACGATCGTTTGCATCTCGCCCATCCCGCACGACCAACTTTCCGATCTTTCCCATCTCGCCTGTCCCGCACCACCAACTCACCAACTCACCATCTCACCTGTCCCGCAACACCAACTTTTCCATCTCGCCCGTCTCGCACCACCACCTTTCCGATCTTTCCCATCTCACCCGTCCCGCAACACCAAGTTTCCGATCATTGGCATCTCGCCCGTCCCGTACCACCAACATTCCGATCTATC
Organism: Hippasteria phrygiana; assembly: GCA_037893225.1. NCBI lineage: Eukaryota > Metazoa > Echinodermata > Asteroidea > Valvatida > Goniasteridae > Hippasteria > Hippasteria phrygiana. The sequence continues at coordinate 606,182 of JAZGUH010000383.1, forward strand.
CTATGTTGCCCGTCCCGCAACACCAAGTTTACGATCGTTCCCACCTCGCCTGTCCAGCAACACCAACTTTCAGATCTTTCCCATCTCGCCCATCCAGTAAAACCAACTTTCCGATCTTAACCATCTCACCCATCCCGCACCACAAATTTGTCCATCTCGCCCATCCCGCACCACGAACTTTTCCATCTCGCCCGTCCCGCACCACCAACTTTCCGATCTTTCCCATCTCGGTTGTCCCGCACCACCAACTTTCCGATCTGTACCATCTCGCCCGTCCCGCACCAACTTTCCGATCTTTTTGCGCATCTCGCCCGTCCCGCACCACAATCTTTCTGATCTTTCCCATCTTGCCCGTCCCGCACCACCAACTTTCCGATCTTTCCTATCTCGCCCCGTCCTGCACCACCAACTTTCCGATCTTTCCCACCTCGCACATCCCGCACCACCAACTTTCCGATCTTTTCCTTCTCGCCCTGTCCCACACCACCAACTTTCCGATCTTTTCCATCTCGCCCCGTCCCGCACCACAAACTTTCCTATCTTCCCCACCTCTTTCCCTCCGATCTATCCCATGTTGCCCGTCCCTGCACCACCAACTTTCCGATCTTTCCCATCTCGCTCGTCCCGCAAAACTAAATGTCTGATCTTTCCCACCTCGCCCGTCCAGCAACACGAACTTTCTGATCTTACAAATCTTGCCCGTCCCGCAACACCAACTTTCCGTTCTTTTCCATCTCGCCTGTCCCGCACCACCAACTTTACGATCGTTTGCATCTCGCCCATCCCGCACTACCAACTTTCCGATCTTTCCCATCTCGCCTGTCCCGCACCACCAACTCACCAACTCACCATCTCACCTGTCCCGCAACACCAACTTTTCCATCTCGCCCGTCTCGCACCACCACCTTTCCGATCTTTCCCATCTCACCCGTCCCGCAACACCAAGTTTCCGATCATTGGCATCTCGCCCGTCCCGTACCACCAACATTCCGATCTATCCTATGTTGCCCGTCCCGCAACACCAAGTTTACGATCGTTCCCACCTCGCCTGTCCAGCAACACCAACTTTCAGATCTTTCCCATCTCGCCCATCCAGTAAAACCAACTTTCCGATCTTAACCATCTCACCCATCCCGCACCACAAATTTGTCCATCTCGCCCATCCCGCACCACGAACTTTTCCATCTCGCCCGTCCCGCACCACCAACTTTCCGATCTTTCCCATCTCGGTTGTCCCGCACCACCAACTTTCCGATCTGTACCATCTCGCCCGTCCCGCACCAACTTTCCGATCTTTTAGCGCATCTCGCCCGTCCCGCACCACAATCTTTCTGATCTTTCCCATCTTGCCCGTCCCGCACCACCAACTTTCCGATCTTTCCTATCTCGCCCCGTCCTGCACCACCAACTTTCCGATCTTTCCCACCTCGCACATCCCGCACCACCAACTTTCCGATCTTTTCCTTCTCGCCCTGTCCCACACCACCAACTTTCCGATCTTTTCCATCTCGCCCCGTCCCGCACCACAAACTTTCCTGTCTTTCCCACCTCTTTCCCTCCGATCTATCCCATGTTGCCCGTCCCTGCACCACCAACTTTCCGATCTTTCCCATCTCGCTCGTCCCGCAAAACTAAATGTCTGATCTTTCCCACCTCGCCCGTCCAGCAACACGAACTTTCTGATCTTACAAATCTTGCCCGTCCCGCAACACCAACTTTCCGTTCTTTTCCATCTCGCCTGTCCCGCACCACCAACTTTACGATCGTTTGCATCTCGCCCATCCCGCACGACCAACTTTCCGATCTTTCCCATCTCGTCTGTCCCGCACCACCAACTCACCAACTCACCATCTCACCTGTCCATCTCGCCCATCCTGCACAACGAACTTTTCCATCTCGCCCGTCCCGCACCACCAACTTTCCGATCTTTCCCATCTTGCCCGTCCCGCACCACCAACTTTCCGATCTTTCCTATCTCGCCCCGTCCTGCACCACCAACTTTCCGATCTTTCCCACCTCGCACATCCCGCACCACCAACTTTCCGATCTTTTCCTTCTCGCCCTGTCCCACACCACCAACTTTCCGATCTTTTCCATCTCGCCCCGTCCCGCACCACAAACTTTCCTATCTTCCCCACCTCTTTCCCTCCGATCTATCCCATGTTGCCCGTCCCTGCACCACCAACTTTCCGATCTTTCCCATCTCGTTCGTCCCGCAAAACTAAATGTCTGATCTTTCCCACCTCGCCCGTCCAGCAACACGAACTTTCTGATCTTACAAATCTTGCCCGTCCCGCAACACCAACTTTCCGTTCTTTTCCATCTCGCCTGTCCCGCACCACCAACTTTACGATCGTTTGCATCTCGCCCATCCCGCACGACCAACTTTCCGATCTTTCCCATCTCGCCTGTCCCGCACCACCAACTCACCAACTCACCATCTCACCTGTCCCGCAACACCAACTTTTCCATCTCGACCGTCTCGCACCACCACCTTTCCGATCTTTCCCATCTCACCAGTCCCGCAACACCAAGTTTCCTATCATTGGCATCTCGCCCGTCCCGTACCACCAACATTCCGATCTATCCTATGTTGCCCGTCCCGCAACACCAAGTTTACGATCGTTCCCACCTCGCCTGTCCAGCAGCACCAACTTTCAGATCTTTCCCATCTCGCCCATCCAGTAAAACCAACTTTCCGATCTTAACCATCTCACCCATCCCGCACCACAAATTTGTCCATCTCGCCCATCCCGCACCACGAACTTTTCCATCTCGCCCGTCCCGCACCACCAACTTTCCGATCTTTCCCATCTCGGTTGTCCCGCACCACCAACTTTCCGATCTGTACCATCTCGCCCGTCCCGCACCAACTTTCCGATCTTTTTGCGCATCTCGCCCGTCCCGCACCACAATCTTTCTGATCTTTCCCATCTTGCCCGTCCCGCACCACCAACTTTCCGATCTTTCCTATCTCGCCCCGTCCTGCACCACCAACTTTCCGATCTTTCCCACCTCGCACATCCCGCACCACCAACTTTCCGATCTTTTCCTTCTCGCCCTGTCCCACACCACCAACTTTCCGATCTTTTCCATCTCGCCCCGTCCCGCACCACAAACTTTCCTATCTTCCCCACCTCTTTCCCTCCGATCTATCCCATGTTGCCCGTCCCTGCACCACCAACTTTCCGATCTTTCCCATCTCGCTCGTCCCGCAAAACTAAATGTCTGATCTTTCCCACCTCGCCCGTCCAGCAACACGAACTTTCTGATCTTACAAATCTTGCCCGTCCCGCAACACCAACTTTCCGTTCTTTTCCATCTCGCCTGTCCCGCACCACCAACTTTACGATCGTTTGCATCTCGCCCATCCCGCACGACCAACTTTCCGATCTTTCCCATCTCGCCTGTCCCGCACCACCAACTCACCAACTCACCATCTCACCTGTCCCGCAACACCAACTTTTCCATCTCGACCGTCTCGCACCACCACCTTTCCGATCTTTCCCATCTCACCAGTCCCGCAACACCAAGTTTCCTATCATTGGCATCTCGCCCGTCCCGTACCACCAACATTCCGATCTATCCTATGTTGCCCGTCCCGCAACACCAAGTTTACGATCGTTCCCACCTCGCCTGTCCAGCAGCACCAACTTTCAGATCTTTCCCATCTCGCCCATCCAGTAAAACCAACTTTCCGATCTTAACCATCTCACCCATCCCGCACCACAAATTTGTCCATCTCGCCCATCCCGCACCACGAACTTTTCCATCTCGCCCGTCCCGCACCACCAACTTTCCGATCTTTCCCATCTCGGTTGTCCCGCACCACCAACTTTCCGATCTGTACCATCTCGCCCGTCCCGCACCAACTTTCCGATCTTTTTGCGCATCTCGCCCGTCCCGCACCACAATCTTTCTGATCTTTCCCATCTTGCCCGTCCCGCACCACCAACTTTCCGATCTTTCCTATCTCGCCCCGTCCTGCACCACCAACTTTCCGATCTTTCCCACCTCGCACATCCCGCACCACCAACTTTCCGATCTTTTCCTTCTCGCCCTGTCCCACACCACCAACTTTCCGATCTTTTCCATCTCGCCCCGTCCCGCACCACAAACTTTCCTATCTTCCCCACCTCTTTCCCTCCGATCTATCCCATGTTGCCCGTCCCTGCACCACCAACTTTCCGATCTTTCCCATCTCGCTCGTCCCGCAAAACTAAATGTCTGATCTTTCCCACCTCGCCCGTCCAGCAACACGAACTTTCTGATCTTACAAATCTTGCCCGTCCCGCAACACCAACTTTCCGTTCTTTTCCATCTCGCCTGTCCCGCACCACCAACTTTACGATCGTTTGCATCTCGCCCATCCCGCACGACCAACTTTCCGATCTTTCCCATCTCGCCTGTCCCGCACCACCAACTCACCAACTCACCATCTCACCTGTCCCGCAACACCAACTTTTCCATCTCGCCCGTCTCGCACCACCACCTTTCCGATCTTTCCCATCTCACCCGTCCCGCAACACCAAGGTTCCGATCATTGGCATCTCGCCCGTCCCGTACCACCAACATTCCGATCTATCCTATGTTGCCCGTCCCGCAACACCAACTTTCCGTTCTTTTCCATCTCGACTGTCCCGCACCACCAACTTTACGATCGTTTGCATCTCGCCCGTCCCGCACGACCAACTTTCCGATCTTTCCCATCTCGCCTGTCCCGCACCACCAACTCACCAACTCACCATCTCACCTGTCCCGCAACACCAACTTTTCCATCTCGACCGTCTCGCACCACCACCTTTCCGATCTTTCCCATCTCACCAGTCCCGCAACACCAAGTTTCCTATCATTGGCATCTCGCCCGTCCCGTACCACCAACATTCCGATCTATCCTATGTTGCCCGTCCCGCAACACCAAGTTTACGATCGTTCCCACCTCGCCTGTCCAGCAACACCAACTTTCAGATCTTTCCCATCTCGCCCATCCAGTAAAACCAACTTTCCGATCTTAACCATCTCACCCATCCCGCACCACAAATTTGTCCATCTCGCCCATCCTGCACCACGAACTTTTCCATCTCGCCCGTCCCGCACCACCAACTTTCCGATCTTTCCCATCTCGGTTGTCCCGCACCACCAACTTTCCGATCTTTCCTATCTCGCCCCGTCCTGCACCACCAACTTTCCGATCTTTCCCACCTCGCACATCCCGCACCACCAACTTTCCGATCTTTTCCTTCTCGCCCTGTCCCACACCACCAACTTTCCGATCTTTTCCATCTCGCCCCGTCCCGCACCACAAACTTTCCTATCTTCCCCACCTCTTTCCCTCCGATCTATCCCATGTTGCCCGTCCCTGCACCACCAACTTTCCGATCTTTCCCATCTCGTTCGTCCCGCAAAACTAAATGTCAGATCTTTCCCACCTCGCCCGTCCAGCAACACGAACTTTCTGATCTTACAAATCTTGCCCGTCCCGCAACACCAACTTTCCGTTCTTTTCCATCTCGCCTGTCCCGCACCACCAACTTTACGATCGTTTGCATCTCGCCCATCCCGCACGACCAACTTTCCGATCTTTCCCATCTCGCCTGTCCCGCACCACCAACTCACCAACTCACCATCTCACCTGTCCCGCAACACCAACTTTTCCATCTCGACCGTCTCGCACCACCACCTTTCCGATCTTTCCCATCTCACCAGTCCCGCAACACCAAGTTTCCTATCATTGGCATCTCGCCCGTCCCGTACCACCAACATTCCGATCTATCCTATGTTGCCCGTCCCGCAACACCAAGTTTACGATCGTTCCCACCTCGCCTGTCCAGCAGCACCAACTTTCAGATCTTTCCCATCTCGCCCATCCAGTAAAACCAACTTTCCGATCTTAACCATCTCACCCATCCCGCACCACAAATTTGTCCATCTCGCCCATCCCGCACCACGAACTTTTCCATCTCGCCCGTCCCGCACCACCAACTTTCCGATCTTTCCCATCTCGGTTGTCCCGCACCACCAACTTTCCGATCTGTACCATCTCGCCCGTCCCGCACCAACTTTCCGATCTTTTTGCGCATCTCGCCCGTCCCGCACCACAATCTTTCTGATCTTTCCCATCTTGCCCGTCCCGCACCACCAACTTTCCGATCTTTCCTATCTCGCCCCGTCCTGCACCACCAACTTTCCGATCTTTCCCACCTCGCACATCCCGCACCACCAACTTTCCGATCTTTTCCTTCTCGCCCTGTCCCACACCACCAACTTTCCGATCTTTTCCATCTCGCCCCGTCCCGCACCACAAACTTTCCTATCTTCCCCACCTCTTTCCCTCCGATCTATCCCATGTTGCCCGTCCCTGCACCACCAACTTTCCGATCTTTCCCATCTCGCTCGTCCCGCAAAACTAAATGTCTGATCTTTCCCACCTCGCCCGTCCAGCAACACGAACTTTCTGATCTTACAAATCTTGCCCGTCCCGCAACACCAACTTTCCGTTCTTTTCCATCTCGCCTGTCCCGCACCACCAACTTTACGATCGTTTGCATCTCGCCCATCCCGCACGACCAACTTTCCGATCTTTCCCATCTCGCCTGTCCCGCACCACCAACTCACCAACTCACCATCTCACCTGTCCCGCAACACCAACTTTTCCATCTCGCCCGTCTCGCACCACCACCTTTCCGATCTTTCCCATCTCACCCGTCCCGCAACACCAAGGTTCCGATCATTGGCATCTCGCCCGTCCCGTACCACCAACATTCCGATCTATCCTATGTTGCCCGTCCCGCAACACCAACTTTCCGTTCTTTTCCATCTCGACTGTCCCGCACCACCAACTTTACGATCGTTTGCATCTCGCCCGTCCCGCACGACCAACTTTCCGATCTTTCCCATCTCGCCTGTCCCGCACCACCAACTCACCAACTCACCATCTCACCTGTCCCGCAACACCAACTTTTCCATCTCGACCGTCTCGCACCACCACCTTTCCGATCTTTCCCATCTCACCAGTCCCGCAACACCAAGTTTCCTATCATTGGCATCTCGCCCGTCCCGTACCACCAACATTCCGATCTATCCTATGTTGCCCGTCCCGCAACACCAAGTTTACGATCGTTCCCACCTCGCCTGTCCAGCAACACCAACTTTCAGATCTTTCCCATCTCGCCCATCCAGTAAAACCAACTTTCCGATCTTAACCATCTCACCCATCCCGCACCACAAATTTGTCCATCTCGCCCATCCTGCACCACGAACTTTTCCATCTCGCCCGTCCCGCACCACCAACTTTCCGATCTTTCCCATCTCGGTTGTCCCGCACCACCAACTTTCCGATCTTTCCTATCTCGCCCCGTCCTGCACCACCAACTTTCCGATCTTTCCCACCTCGCACATCCCGCACCACCAACTTTCCGATCTTTTCCTTCTCGCCCTGTCCCACACCACCAACTTTCCGATCTTTTCCATCTCGCCCCGTCCCGCACCACAAACTTTCCTATCTTCCCCACCTCTTTCCCTCCGATCTATCCCATGTTGCCCGTCCCTGCACCACCAACTTTCCGATCTTTCCCATCTCGTTCGTCCCGCAAAACTAAATGTCAGATCTTTCCCACCTCGCCCGTCCAGCAACACGAACTTTCTGATCTTACAAATCTTGCCCGTCCCGCAACACCAACTTTCCGTTCTTTTCCATCTCGCCTGTCCCGCACCACCAACTTTACGATCGTTTGCATCTCGCCCATCCCGCACGACCAACTTTCCGATCTTTCCCATCTCGCCTGTCCCGCACCACCAACTCACCAACTCACCATCTCACCTGTCCCGCAACACCAACTTTTCCATCTCGCCCGTCTCGCACCACCACCTTTCCGATCTTTCCCATCTCACCCGTCCCGCAACACCAAGTTTCCGATCATTGGCATCTCGCCCGTCCCGTACCACCAACATTCCGATCTATCCTATGTTGCCCGTCCCGCAACACCAAGTTTACGATCGTTCCCACCTCGCCTGTCCAGCAACACCAACTTTCAGATCTTTCCCATCTCGCCCATCCAGTAAAACCAACTTTCCGATCTTTCCCATCTCGCCTGTCCCGCACCACCAACTCACCAACTCACCATCTCACCTGTCCCGCAACACCAACTTTTCCATCTCGCCCGTCTCGCACCACCACCTTTCCGATCTTTCCCATCTCACCAGTCCCGCAACACCAAGTTTACGATCATTGGCATCTCGCCCGTCCCGTACCACCAACATTCCGATCTATCCTATGTTGCCCGTCCCGCAACACCAAGTTTACGATCGTTCCCACCTCGCCTGTCCAGCAACACCAACTTTCAGATCTTTCCCATCTCGCCCATCCAGTAAAACCAACTTTCCGATCTTAACCATCTCACCCATCCCGCACCACAAATTTGTCCATCTCGCCCATCCCGCACCACGAACTTTTCCATCTCGCCCGTCCCGCACCACCAACTTTCCGATCTTTCCCATCTCGGTTGTCCCGCACCACCAACTTTCCGATCTGTACCATCTCGCCCGTCCCGCACCAACTTTCCGATCTTTTTGCGCATCTCGCCCGTCCCGCACCACAATCTTTCTTATCTTTCCCATCTTGCCCGTCCCGCACCACCAACTTTCCGATCTTTCCTATCTCGCCCCGTCCTGCACCACCAACTTTCCGATCTTTCCCACCTCGCACATCCCGTACCACCAACTTTCCGATCTTTTCCTTCTCGCCCTGTCCCACACCACCAACTTTCCGATCTTTTCCATCTCGCCCCGTCCCGCACCACAAACTTTCCTATCTTTCCCACCTCTTTCCCTCCGATCTATCCCATGTTGCCCGTCCCTGCACCACCAACTTTCTGATCTTTCCCACCTCGCCCGTCCAGCAACACGAACTTTCTGATCTTACAAATCTTGCCCGTCCCGCAACACCAACTTTCCGTTCTTTTCCATCTCGCCTGTCCCGCACCACCAACTTTACGATCGTTTGCATCTCGCCCATCCCGCACGACCAACTTTCCGATCTTTCCCATCTCGCCTGTCCCGCACCACCAACTCACCAACTCACCATCTCACCTGTCCCGCAACACCAACTTTTCCATCTCGCCCGTCTCGCACCACCACCTTTCCGATCTTTCCCATCTCACCCGTCCCGCAACACCAAGGTTCCGATCATTGGCATCTCGCCCGTCCCGTACCACCAACATTCCGATCTATCCTATGTTGCCCGTCCCGCAACACCAACTTTCCGTTCTTTTCCATCTCGACTGTCCCGCACCACCAACTTTACGATCGTTTGCATCTCGCCCGTCCCGCACGACCAACTTTCCGATCTTTCCCATCTCGCCTGTCCCGCACCACCAACTCACCAACTCACCATCTCACCTGTCCCGCAACACCAACTTTTCCATCTCGCCCGTCTCGCACCACCACCTTTCCGATCTTTCCCATCTCACCAGTCCCGCAACACCAAGTTTCCTATCATTGCCATCTCGCCCGTCCCGTACCACCAACATTCCGATCTATCCTATGTTGCCCGTCCCGCAACACCAAGTTTACGATCGTTCCCACCTCGCCTGTCCAGCAACACCAACTTTCAGATCTTTCCCATCTCGCCCATCCAGTAAAACCAACTTTCCGATCTTAACCATCTCACCCATCCCGCACCACAAATTTGTCCATCTCGCCCGTCCCGCACCACCAACTTTCCGATCTTTCCCATCTCGGTTGTCCCGCACCACCAACTTTCCGATCTTTCCTATCTCGCCCCGTCCTGCACCACCAACTTTCCGATCTTTCCCACCTCGCACATCCCGCACCACCAACTTTCCGATCTTTTCCTTCTCGCCCTGTCCCACACCACCAACTTTCCGATCTTTTCCATCTCGCCCCGTCCCGCACCACAAACTTTCCTATCTTCCCCACCTCTTTCCCTCCGATCTATCCCATGTTGCCCGTCCCTGCACCACCAACTTTCCGATCTTTCCCATCTCGTTCGTCCCGCAAAACTAAATGTCAGATCTTTCCCACCTCGCCCGTCCAGCAACACGAACTTTCTGATCTTACAAATCTTGCCCGTCCCGCAACACCAACTTTCCGTTCTTTTCCATCTCGCCTGTCCCGCACCACCAACTTTACGATCGTTTGCATCTCGCCCATCCCGCACGACCAACTTTCCGATCTTTCCCATCTCGCCTGTCCCGCACCACCAACTCACCAACTCACCATCTCACCTGTCCCGCAACACCAACTTTTCCATCTCGCCCGTCTCGCACCACCACCTTTCCGATCTTTCCCATCTCACCCGTCCCGCAACACCAAGTTTCCGATCATTGGCATCTCGCCCGTCCCGTACCACCAACATTCCGATCTATCCTATGTTGCCCGTCCCGCAACACCAAGTTTACGATCGTTCCCACCTCGCCTGTCCAGCAACACCAACTTTCAGATCTTTCCCATCTCGCCCATCCAGTAAAACCAACTTTCCGATCTTAACCATCTCACCCATCCCGCACCACAAATTTGTCCATCTCGCCCATCCCGCACCACGAACTTTTCCATCTCGCCCGTCCCGCACCACCAACTTTCCAATCTTTCCCATCTCGGTTGTCCCGCACCACCAACTTTCCGATCTGTACCATCTCGCCCGTCCCGCACCAACTTTCCGATCTTTTTGCGCATCTCGCCCGTCCCGCACCACAATCTTTCTGATCTTTCCCATCTTGCCCGTCCCGCACCACCAACTTTCCGATCTTTCCTATCTCGCCCCGTCCTGCACCACCAACTTTCCGATCTTTCCCACCTCGCACATCCCGCACCACCAACTTTCCGATCTTTTCCTTCTCGCCCTGTCCCACACCACCAACTTTCCGATCTTTCCCATCTCGCTCGTCCCGCAAAACTAAATGTCTGATCTTTCCCACCTCGCCCGTCCAGCAACACGAACTTTCTGATCTTACAAATCTTGCCCGTCCCGCAACACCAACTTTCCGTTCTTTTCCATCTCGCCTGTCCCGCACCACCAACTTTACGATCGTTTGCATCTCGCCCATCCCGCACGACCAACTTTCCGATCTTTCCCATCTCGCCTGTCCCGCACCACCAACTCACCAACTCACCATCTCACCTGTCCCGCAACACCAACTTTTCCATCTCGCCCGTCTCGCACCACCACCTTTCCGATCTTTCCCATCTCACCAGTCCCGCAACACCAAGTTTCCGATCATTGGCATCTCGCCCGTCCCGTACCACCAACATTCCGATCTATCCTATGTTGCCCGTCCCGCAACACCAAGTTTACGATCGTTCCCACCTCGCCTGTCCAGCAACACCAACTTTCAGATCTTTCCCATCTCGCCCATCCAGTAAAACCAACTTTCCGATCTTAACCATCTCACCCATCCCGCACCACAAATTTGTCCATCTCGCCCATCCCGCACCACGAACTTTTCCATCTCGCCCGTCCCGCACCACCAACTTTCCGATCTTTCCCATCTCGGTTGTCCCGCACCACCAACTTTCCGATCTGTACCATCTCGCCCGTCCCGCACCAACTTTCCGATCTTTTTGCGCATCTCGCCCGTCCCGCACCACAATCTTTCTGATCTTTCCCATCTTGCCCGTCCCGCACCACCAACTTTCCGATCTTTCCTATCTCGCCCCGTCCTGCACCACCAACTTTCCGATCTTTCCCACCTCGCACATCCCGTACCACCAACTTTCCGATCTTTTCCTTCTCGCCCTGTCCCACACCACCAACTTTCCGATCTTTTCCAACTCGCCCCGTCCCGCACCACAAACTTTCCTATCTTTCCCACCTCTTTCCCTCCGATCTATCCCATGTTGCCCGTCCCTGCACCACCAACTTTCCGATCTTTCCCATCTCGCTCGTCCCGCAAAACTAAATGTCTGATCTTTCCCACCTCGCCCGTCCAGCAACACGAACTTTCTGATCTTACAAATCTTGCCCGTCCCGCAACACCAACTTTCCGTTCTTTTCCATCTCGCCTGTCCCGCACCACCAACTCACCAACTCACCATCTCACCTGTCCCGCAACACCAACTTTTCCATCTCGCCCGTCTCGCACCACCACCTTTCCGATCTTTCCCATCTCACCCGTCCCGCAACACCAAGTTTCCGATCATTGGCATCTCGCCCGTCCCGTACCACCAACATTCCGATCTATCCTATGTTGCCCGTCCCGCAACACCAAGTTTACGATCGTTCTCACCTCGCCTGTCCAGCAACACCAACTTTCAGATCTTTCCCATCTCGCCCATCCAGTAAAACCAACTTTCCGATCTTAACCATCTCACCCATCCCGCACCACAAATTTGTCCATCTCGCCCATCCCGCACCACTAACTTTTCCATCTCGCCCGTCCCGCACCACCAACTTTCCGATCTTTCCCATCTCGGTTGTCCCACACCACCAACTCTACGATCTTTCCCATCTTGCCCGTCCTGCACCACCACTCTCCGATCTTTCCTATTTTCCCCCATCCCGCACCACCATCTTTCCGATCTTTCCCATCCTGCACCACCAACTATACGATCTTTCCCATATCGCAAGTCCCGCACCACCAACTTTTCGATCTTTCCCATCTCGCCTGTCTCGCACCACCAACTTTCCGATCTTTCCCATCTCACCTGTCCCGCACCACTACCTTTCCAATCTTTCCTATCTCGCCCGTCCCGCACGACATTCTTTTAGATCATTCCCCTGTTGCCCATCCTCCGATTTTTCCCATCTTGCCGGTCCCGCACTACCAATCTCCGATCTTTACCATCTCGCCCATCCCGCACCACCACTCTCCGATCTTTTTCGCATATCGCCCGTCTCGCACCACCAACTTTATGATCTTTTCTATCTCGCCAGTCCCGCACCATCATCTTTCCGATCTTTCCTATCTCGCCCGTCCCGCACCACTAACTTTCAAATCTTTCCCATCTCGCCCGTCACGCAACACCAACTTTCCAATCTTTCCCATCTCGTCAGTCCCGCACCACCACTATCCGATCTTTCCCATCTCGCCCGTCCCGCACTACCAACTTTTACATCTTTCCCATCTCGCCCATCCCGCAACACTAACTTTCCGATCTTTTCCATCTCGCCCGTCCAGCACCACCAACTTTCCGATCTTAACCATCTCGCCCATCCCGCTCCACTAACTTTCAGATCTTTCCCATCTCGCCCATCTCGCAACAACAACTTTCCGATCTTTCCCATCTCGCCCATCCCGCACCACCAACTTTCCGATCTTTCCCATCTCACCTGTCCCGCACCACTACCTTTCCAATCTTTCCTATCTCGCCCGTCCCGCACCACATTCTTTTAGATCATTCCCCTGTTGCCCATCCTCCGATTTTTCCCATCTTGCCGGTCCCGCACTACCAATCTCCGATCTTTACCATCTCGCCCATCCCGCACCACCACTCTCCGATCTTTTTCCCATCTCGCCCGTCACGCAACACCAACTTTCCAATCTTTCCCATCTCGTCAGTCCCGCACCACCACTATCCGATCTTTCCCATCTCGCCCGTCCCGCACTACCAACTTTTACATCTTTCCCATCTCGCCTGTCCCGCACCACCAACTCACCAACTCACCATCTCACCTGTCCCGCAACACCAACTTTTCCATCTCGCCCGTCTCGCACCACCACCTTTCCGATCTTTCCTATCTCACCCGTCCCGCAACACCAAGTTTCCGATCATTGGCATCTCGCCCGTCCCGTAACACCAACATTCCGATCTATCCTATGTTGCCCGTCCCGCAACACCAAGTTTACGATCGTTCTCACCTCGCCTGTCCAGCAACACCAACTTTCAGATCTTTCCCATCTCGCCCATCCAGTAAAACCAACTTTCCGATCTTAACCATCTCACCCATCCCGCACCACAAATTTGTCCATCTCGCCCGTCCCGCACCACCAACTTTCCGATCTTTCCCATCTCGGTTGTCCCGCACCACCAACTCTACGATCTTTCCCATCTTGCCCGTCCTGCACCACCACTCTCCGATCTTTCCTATTTTCCCCCATCCCGCACCACCATCTTTCCGATCTTTCCCATCCTGCACCACCAACTATACGATCTTTCCCATATCGCAAGTCCCGCACCACCAACTTTTCGATCTTTCCCATCTCGCCTGTCTCGCACCACCAACTTTCCGATCTTTCCCATCTCACCTGTCCCGCACCACTACCTTTCCAATCTTTCCTATCTCGCCCGTCCCGCACCACATTCTTTTAGATCATTCCCCTGTTGCCCATCCTCCGATTTTTCCCATCTTGCCGGTCCCGCACTACCAATCTCCGATCTTTACCATCTCGCCCATCCCGCACCACCACTCTCCGATCTTTTTCGCATATCGCCCGTCTCGCACCACCAACTTTATGATCTTTTCTATCTCGCCAGTCCCGCACCATCATCTTTCCGATCTTTCCTATCTCGCCCGTCCCGCACCACTAACTTTCAAATCTTTCCCATCTCGCCCGTCACGCAACACCAACTTTCCAATCTTTCCCATCTCGTCAGTCCCGCACCACCACTATCCGATCTTTCCCATCTCGCCCGTCCCGCACTACCAACTTTTACATCTTTCCCATCTCGCCCATCCCGCAACACTAACTTTCCGATCTTTTCCATCTCGCCCGTCCAGCACCACCAACTTTCCGATCTTAACCATCTCGCCCATCCCGCTCCACTAACTTTCAGATCTTTCCCATCTCGCCCATCTCGCAACAACAACTTTCCGATCTTTCCCATCTCGCCCATCCCGCACCACCAACTTTCCGATCTTTCCCATCTCACCCGTCCCGCACCACCAACTTTCCGATCTCGCCCGTCCCGCACCACCAACTTTACGATCTTTCCCATCTCACCCGTCCCGCACCACCAACTTTTACATCTTTCCCATCTCGCCCATCCCGCAACACTAACTTTCCGATCTTTTCCATCTCGCCCGTCCAGCACCACCAACTTTCCGATCTTAACCATCTCGCCCATCCCGCAACAATAACTTTCCGATCTTTCCCATCTCGCCCATCTCGCCCATCTCGCAACACCAACTTTCCGATCTTTCCCATCTCGCCCATCCCGCACCACCAACTTTCCGATCTTTCCCATCTCACCTGTCCCGCACCACCAACTTTACGATCCTTCCCATCTCACCCGTCCCGCACCACCAACTTTCCAATCCTTCCCATCTCACCCGTCCTGCAACACCAACTTTCCGATCTTTCCCAAATCACCAGTCCCGCACCACCACTTTCCGATAGGTATTTCAACTGTTCAAGAATGCAAAAAAGGAAGAGACATGCTGGACAAGAGAATTGAACATGTTTACAGTGGTTTTAATATATTTAGTACTCTCTTAATGCAAAAGAGTGAAAAACCACTCGAAAAGAGTGAAATTTCCACTCCTTCAAAGAGCCATATGGGGGACAACTCTTTTTAGAGTGAAAAAAAGAGTGACCATAATTCACTCTTTTAAGAGTGAAAAAAAAAATCTATAAAGAGTGAAACGAGTGGCAAGAATGCTTTTATGAATCACTCTTTTTAGAGTGAATTCCAACGCTCTTCGAAGAGTGAATAGATCACTCTTTGTTAGGCGTGGCATTCACTCTTAAAAGAGCCACGCCTTCATCAATAAGATAAACAAGACACCAAAATAAATGAAGCATGACAACTATTTAAAGTTCAAACCTTTTTTTTTGTATAATTGACAACACTGAAATTCTGAAATAGAATTGCAATTATTTTTTTAAAAGTTAAGAAATCTTCAAGTACAGTTCATGAACTATAAGGCATTTAAATTGCAGGGGCTATATCTACAAAATTCTTAAATCTGTACTTTAAAATCACACCTCGATACCAAAATGTGAACATGGACAGAAAATATTTTATTATTGACTGGATAAAAGAAAGGAATTAAGTAAGATTCCGAAATGTTGGTCAGTTTACATCTCTTACCCTGTCAGGATTGTTATCAGTCAGTGAAAATACAGACACATTTTGGGGTATATAAATTATGTGATATGAATGATGTTCAAAAATGGACGGCCATTATGTGACAGAAATTTTACGTTTTTGGTTTGTTACAAACATATAACATCTGGAAGATGATTCCATTGGATATTGACTTTTTAGCTAAACAATTGTCAAAAATCAATGAAAGATTATTTTTATATAATAACTACAATCTCAAATTCCCCTCCCGTGTCACACCAAATAGGGGCATTAGTGTGGATAGACCCAAATCTAAAAATGTCCAGCGAAATAAACGTAATTTAGGCCAGTATTTCAACCATGTTGGTGCTGCTTAAATTTACTTCTGTAAATACTTCATTATAGGGAAAAACCATTGAGGGCAAACCAGAAGTAAATGTACCAGCTTTTGTAAGTGCTTACTTTTTTCACTTTCAGCAACGAGTGAGCTTTATAGGAATGTGTATCACTTTGAATCAACTCAACTTTAATTCATACAGAATAACTCTACTTTAGGTCATACAGACTACTAGAAAACATGTTAGTTTTGGCCAATGTCTCACATGAAAGATCATAAGCAACTTACTTGATATGAGACATTGGTCAAAACTAAACTGTCAAGACTTTTCCAAGTTATTTATAGTTCCCTTTATAAGCTAATCAATATGCTTCATAATTACTCTCTTATATAGATGTTTGTCATTTTTATGTATAGGCCTATTTGCCAGATGTAAATAGATGATTTCAAAACTGGAATAGAGTAGTTTTTTCACCAATGTTTTAATAAATGGTCATAATTAGGGTGTTCCTTGGGGAAAAAAAAACGACAAAAAATCAAACAAGATGTGTCTGTGATTGAACACACATGGCTGTTTTGACTCATTAATTTAAAACCCTAAACTATACCCAAGTCTCACGAACTCCAACAGCAGGTTTTGTCTAATTTTGATGGGTTCAGGACTGGCACCATTACTTTACATGGAGCTATGTCTAAAGAATGTGATATGTATACTGCACAAGTGTTGGATTTTGACAGGTTGAGGACACTTCCTAGTAAAAATGCCTAGGGGGTTTGGGTTTCAAGAGTTGAAAAGGGTATCTGCACGTTTCAGACTTAGACCCTTTTTAATGCTACCCTAAACGAAATTTAAGACCAAAGAATAGCTATTATAGAATAGCTTTTTGGGAGCTGACAATGACTCAAGACGATGCTTAAACCTGACCGACATAGCCCTCCCCTCTTACCATTTCTTAATACAATTCCCTCATACTGGGTTTGATGCCCACCCCAACTTGTAGACAATGCCTTCAAAGAAATAAAAAAATGTTTGCAAGAGCTTTGCTAAATGCACGGAAAACACATAATGGACTTTGAAGAGGCGGTCAAAAGCCTCGAGAGAGGATGGTCCGGCAGGGATGGACAGCGCATCCATGATGATGAAATATTCATCTGGGTTGTCAACCTCACCGAGAGCCAGGCTGAATGGTTGAGTGTATACCTTGTCCTTCTTCTTAGCAAAGTATTCTACATCAGTCCCAGCCTGTTTATAAGAAGAAAAAAGAACAAGTATGTAAATCAATCAGATTTTCATTAACAATGCTTTAATTTTTTTTCATGTCCAAAGTGCCCAAATCCTATTATGAAATAAATCCCTGGTTGCAAATATTTGTTTTCCCAAATGGAGGCAAACATCAGATTGAGGGTCAGCATTAACATAATCATTTAGAAAGCAATGATTTCCTTGATTAGAAGGCACATGGTTACTCGAAATAGTTTACTAAACTTACCAGGACATTCATCAAACTCTTTAAAAGTATCTAAATTACATATTTCTACCACTGAAAAAATTACTCAAAATTTTGCACCATTTACCAATATTACAATATTATAAGACTGTCGCATAAGTTGGAAAGCTCCCGTTTCATTTAAAATGCTCCTTTTAGGACCACAGAGCATCCCCATATTCAAAGAATTATTCGCCTTCAGGTTGGACCGATTTCTGATTAGTGTGCCCAACAGAAGCATTCCACTGGGAACATATAATACATTAGCAAGTTTGCCAACAAATTTGTCAAGGATTTCTAACCAAACATTCCTTTTGAGAATACTCAAATGAATGTTCTAAACATTCGGACTTATGACACACTAAAGGTACTAATAAAGGTATCCACAAGTTACACTTTATCTAAAACTGAAAAATAACACAGGCTTAAAAAAACTTACTGGGCTGTGCTGAACTAGGAAAGACATCAGTGACCTCCCCTTTTTGCATACCGTGGGCAGCTGCTCCAACAGCAACGTCAGTATCCCCAGGTCATCTGTGGACGTACATGCAGAATAAATGAAACTAATGATTGCCAAGTCCAATTTGCTGCTAGTTTAAGCTGGATGCATAATTCCACAATCCACTTTTGTTAGTCTTCACAATTGCGAGCCATTTTTTTTTAAGTTTTAGGATAATTTTGTATTGTTCACAAAAGCTTTCATATTTGGATTCCCAAGAAATTATTTAGAAGGTATGCAGTACATTGCAATTTTGAAAGTTAACCTGAGAATGGGATTTTCTTTTCACAATTTTTCTCTTCCCAATGAATTTATTCTCATTTCACAAAGTGGGGAATCATTTTCATTTCACAAAGTGGGGAATCATTTTCATTTCACAAAGTGGGAAATCATTTTCATTTCACAAAGTGGGAAATCATTTTCATTTCACAAAGTGGGAAATCATTTTCATTTCACAAAGTGGGAAATCATTTTCATTTCACAAAGTGGGAAATCATTTTCACACCTTTTCACAAAGTGGGAAATCATTTTCACACCTTTTCACAAAGTGGGAAAATATTTTCACACCTTTTCAAAGAATTCTTTTCACAAAATGTTCCATTCCCATTTGCAGTTCGCAGTGTCAATTAACTTTCAATTGCAATGTACTGTATACTTGTAAATAACTATGCAGTTTGTGAACTTCTGAAGTTTCAAACTAAATTTAGTTCATCTTCTATAGATAAAAAAGGTTTGTGACCCGAACAATTTTGCGTTAGTAAGTCCAGGGGGACTACAAGTATGATCATACTGATTTTATCCCCATCCTGCAGCATTAATCCAGACTTAAACACGAATTTACGAACAAGTTGCCTGTGAGGGCCCTAATTCTCCACAACAAGAGTGCTCAGTACCTGGTAATTAATGATGTATACACACCAAGTAATTGTGTATAGTATTTTGCGACAGCAAGGCTTATTTTTTTACATGCTTACCCATTTTGTCCACTGGCAGGTCTTTACCAGCAGCCTTCAAGATTTTTCTGCATAGAATGGTTTCCATCGGACGAGAAGGTTGCTACTACATCCCTCATGCAGAAGTTTAAACTCCGTGCTGATCTGAAAAACATTTACACAACGTACATTTAATACGAAAACAGATTTCAACATTCCTTCAAGAATTCTCACTTCATTTTCAGTTCAGTCACCAATCAAAGCAGCTTGTACTTTGTTATGTCACGTTTTTGTATTTCACTGAAGGATGATTCACTGCAGTAACCCTGTCAGTAAAGAATTCCCTTAGTCTGTCTCTTATTAAATACTTCATTTCCATAAACAAGTGCCCACCTCCTTGGAACCTTTACCTAGGGTATTAAGTTCATTTGTAAGTTTGGTTATGTTGCCCAAGATTCCTTCTAACCATGTTGATGCATCATTACCGTGCAATACATGTACACCTGACTGTCAGTACTCACTAGTTCGGGCATGTCTTTGAATCTGGGCATGGTGTTTATAATGCTGGTAATTGAAAGATATGTGAAAAGGTAATTGTCAAGATATGTAAAAAGGGTATCCCTCAACTCATGACAGTTAGCATAAAATCAATTAATATTTGGACTGGTTCACAGTGCCATAGGTTTGTGTATAAATTACATGGTTTGTTTGGCCTCCAAACCCACAATGCATTGAGAATGTCGGAAAAGGTTTATTTACGCAACCTCAATCAATGAGGCATGCTGTCTGGAAAAGTAGTTTTTATCAAGTATTTTTCATACATAATATGCCTGCAGCCATGTGCATGACATATACGTCGAGAAAAATACTGCAATCTCAAACTTGCTACACATGACCAATGACCCCAAGACCATGGCCTCTATACCCTTTTGACTCATTGCAGTCTCCTAATTAAAAAAAAACCCTGACCAGATCAATTAGCCACAGAATGTTTAATTCAAACGTGCATTTTTCAAATCTTGCAATGAAATATGATTTTCGAGTACCCGAGTACCTGACCGCACTATGTCTGTAACAAGTTCCAGATTATTCTTGCTGTATATTTTACGAATAATTTAATATTTGATTATTCAAAACTGGGTTTGATCGAATATTCGAAACTCTCCGCTCAAGTTTTTCACGCGTCAGCTGCAACTACATGTCATGCCGGTAAAAAGTTAGACGCAAAGTACGCCGGTGTTTTATGTGCACATTTACCGCATTTTTGCAGTAATTATTTTATCAGTATCAATCGCTTGAAATGAGAACCAAAAGAAATAAAAAAAAACGCCAATGCGAATATCAATTGCCCCCCCCCCCCCCCCCCCCCCGGGCTGCCCCACCTAAGATGTGGGGATTGTCAAAATTTTAGTGACAATCCCCGACATGTCATGGGAATGATGGGTGGGGCACGTAGGCCTACCCATTTAACTTCTGATGATCGGTTCCAGATGATGGGGAATAGGCCTAACACAACAGGCTATTATTATTCACATGTTCACAGTCGCACAGAGGCCTATACATGCTAGGCCTAACGTGTCGTTATGTTTGTTAGTATATGCCACAGCAAAATGAGTGACCAAAAATCCCCACCCTGGGGCTTGAAAAACGTGGCCAAACCCCCACATAAGACCTGGGACAGCCCCCGGGGGGTGGTGGAAGCAATTGATAGGCGCATATAACGTTACATGCTAGAGCCTAACCGTCATGACCGTTAGGTAGGCCTAACACTACAGTGCAGTTAGGCCATGCTTTTTTGGGGGGGGGGGGGGGGGGGGGGGGGGTGTTGGGGAGAACGAACTAGCACTAGGTTGTGGCCTAACCGTAAATTCAGAATGTACCGATAGGGCCTACATCCCTCAAACTTACCTTTGAATATTCTGTTAATTCTTTCAAGCTGAGAGGCGTCAAAGACTTTCTTAAGTCTTTCATCGGCGAAGGTGGCCATGCTTCGTATGTTCGTATGCTTCGTATGTACGTGTGCATATGCAGTCCGTGTACGCGAAAAATGGCGGCTGTTGACATTTGTTTTAGAGTTGTAAGCTGCGCGTTGTATGCAAATATACGCGTGGTCGCATATGATTGGCCCAATCTTACACACCATCGGTCTGTGATTGGTTGCATTCGGTAGGCAAAGTCACTCCGAATTCGAGTGGCAGTTTCGGCGGGAATATAGCACACTCGAAAAAGAGTGATTTTTTTTGCCGAAGTTACTCTGGCGAAAGAGTTAAAAGTTTTCTTTGTCTTCCCATAAACAAATCGGGGTAGGAAACCAATCAGTTTCTATTTCGAATTTTGATTGATAATTTAAAAGTTCCCTAAAAACTGAAACGCGAGCTGGGATAATTCTTTGTTGGTAGCAAACACTAAATAAATGCTTTCGCCCCACATCTTCAAAGAGTCGATCCCGGCGTACGTGTACGATTCACTCGATGAAGATTGATGGGGTCAAATAGATCGCTCGAAAACGAGTGAAGTCATTGAGTCACTCCCAAAAAGAAGTGGTATAGTGGCTCACTCCATAAAGAGTGATTACCTTTAGGGCGAGTAGCTAGCATTTTCCACTCGAATCAGAGTGAATTCCACTCAAAAAAGAGCAAATCTGATGTCACTCGAGCAAGAGAGTGAGGTTTTCACTCTTTTGCATTAAGAGAGTAAGCTTGTACATGTATTTCATTTTCCGATGGATCGGTTGACAATTTGGTGTTTTTTTTTCATCTCATTTTAAATTTGTAAAAATAGAAACAAATTCAAGGCGGCCTCATAAAAGGAAGGAAGCGGGCGAGGATGCTAAACTTATTTGTTTTTACTTCGCCTAAACACATGCCACAACCTTTAAATTTGGGACCTTCCATCAGAAGTGTTCGCACACACGTACATGTAAATTTTTCAGATTTCAATTTTCCGAAATAAATCTAGATTCAAACAGGTTGTACACATGTTCAGACAATTGTTATCAAGGAGGCTCGGTTATTTTCCAAGATTTTTCGGTTTCTGACCCATTTTGGAGGGGATATTTTCTTTGATTAATTGAAGAATTAATTAAATAGGCCTCATTTGAAAGAATATTTTCTGGATACTGCGACTGTTTTCTGTGGTTTTCCAGCAGGGACCATGCGAATTTGCATGCACACCGAAGCATGTTGTTCTCAAACAATTTTTCCCATCTCGCCCGTCCCGCACCCCCAACTTTCTGATCTTTCCCACATCGCCCATCCCACAACAGTAACTTTCCGATCTTTCCCACCTCGCCCGTCCCCCACCACTAACTTTCCTATCTTTCCCATCTCGCCTGTCCCCACAACCAACTTTCCAATCTTTCCCATCTCGCCCGTCCAGCACCACCAACTTTCCGATCTTAACCATCTCGCCCGTCTAGCAACACCAACATTCCGATCTTAACCATTACGCCCATCCCGCAGCACCAACTTTACATGTAGCCCATCCCGCACCACCAACTTTCCGATCTTTACCATCTCGCCCGTCCCGCACCACCAACTTTCCGATATTTCCCATCTCGCCTGCCACACATCACCAAAATTCCGATCTTACCCATCTCGCCTGTCTTCCACCACAAACTTTCTGATCTTTCCCATCTCACCTGTCACGCACCACTAACTTTCCGATCTTTCCCATCTCACCTGTCTCGAACTACCAACTTTCCAATCTTTCCTATCTCGCCCGTCCTGCACTAACTTTCCGATCTTTTTTGCATCTTGCCCGTCCCGCACCACAAACTCTATGATCTTTCCCATCTTGCCCGTCCCGCACCACCAACTTTCCCATCTCGCCCGTCCCGCACTACCAATCTCTGATCTTTACCATCTCGCCGGTCCCACACAACCAACTTTCCAATTTTTTTCTATCTCGCCTGTCCCGCACCACTAACTTTCTGATCTTTTCCATCTTACCTGTCCCATACCACCATCTTTCCGATTTTTCCCATCTTGCCGGTCGAGCACCACCAACTCTACGAACTTTCCCATCTCGCCCGTCCCACACCGCCACTCTCTGATCTTTACCATTTCGCCGGTCCCGCACCACCAACTTTCCGATCTTTCCCATCTCGCCCGTCCTGCACCAACTTTCCAATCTTGTTTGCATCTTGCCCGTCCCACACCACAAACTCTATGATCTTTACAATCTCGCCCGTCCCGCACCTCCACTCTCCGATCTTTACCATCTGGCTTGTCCCGCACCACAAACTTTCCGATCTCTCCTAGCTTGCCTGTCTAGCACAACCAACTTTCCAATCTTTCCCCTCTCACCTGTCCCACATCACCAACTTTCCAATCTTTCCTATCTCGCCCGTTCCGCACCACCAACGTTCCAATCTTTCCTATCTCGCCCGTCCCGCACCACCATCTTTTCAATATTTCCCATCTTGCCCGTCCCGCACCACCAACTTTCCCATCTTTCCCATCTCACCTGTCCGCACCACCAACTTTCTGATCGTTCCCATCTCACCTGTCCCGCACGACCACCTTTCCAATCTTTCCTATCTCGCCCGTCCTGCACCACCATCTTTTCAATATTTCCCATCTTGCCCGTCCCGCACCACCAACTTTCCGGTCTTTCCCATCTCACCTGTCCAGCACCACCAACTTTCAAATCTTTCCTATCTCGCCCATCCCGCACCACCAACTGTACGATCTTTCCCATCTCACCCATCCCGAAACACCACTCTTCGATCTTTACCATCTCGCCGGTCCCGCACCACCAACTTTCCGATCTTTCCCATCTTGCCCGTCCTGCACCACCAACTATACGATCTTTCCCATCTCACAAGTCCCGCACCACCAATCTCCGATCTTTACCATCTTGCCAGTCCCGCACCACCAACTTTCAAATCTTTCCCATCTCGCCTGTCTCGCACCACCAACTTTCTGATCTTTCCCATCTCACCTGTCCCGCACCACCAACTTTCTGATCTTTCCCATCTCACCTGTCCCGCACCACCACCTTTCCAATCTTTCCAATCTTCCCTATCTCGCCCGTCCTGCACCAAAATCTTTCCGATCATTCCCCTCTTCCCCATGGTGCAACACCAAGTGTACGATCTTTCCCATCTCACCTATCCCGAAACACCACTCTCCGATATTTACGATCTCGCCCGTCCCGCACCACCACTCTCCGATCTTTCCCATCTCGCCCGTCTTCCACCACCAACTTTCCGATATTTCCCATCTCGCCCGCCCCGCACCACCAACTTTCCGATCTTTCCTATCTTGCCTGTCCCGCACCACCAACTCTACGATCTTTCCCATCTCACCCATCCCGCACCCCCACTCTCCGACCTTTACCATCTGGCTTGTCCCGCACCACAAACTTTCCGATCTTTCCTAGCTTGCCTGTCTAGCACAACCAACTTTCCAATCTTTCCAATCTTTCCCCTCTCACCTGTCCTGCATTACCAACTTTCCAATCTTTCCTATCTCGCCCGTCCCGCACCACCATCTTTTCAATATTTCCCATCTTGCCCGTCCAGCACCACCAACTTTCCCATCTTTCCCATCTCGCCCGTCCCGCACTACCAACTTTCCCATCTTTCCCATCTCGCCCGTCCCGCACCACCACTCTCCGATCTTTACCATCTCGCTTGTCTCGCACCACCAACTTTCCAATCTTTCCTATCTCGCACGTCCCGCAGAACCAACTTTCCAATCTTTTTCGCATCTCGCCCATCCCGCACCACCAACTGTCCGATATTTCCCATCTCGCCCGCCTCGCACCACAAACTTTCCGATCTTTCCTATCTTGGCTGTCCCACACAACAAACTCTACAATCTTTCCAATCTCGCCCGTCCCACACCACCAATCTAAGATCTTCACGATTTTGCCGGTCCCGCACCACCACTCTCCAACCTTTACCATCTCGCCGGTCCCGCACAACTAACTTTGCCGATCTTTCCCATCTCACCTGTTCCGCACTACCAACTTTCCCATCTTTCCCATCTCGCCCGTCCCGCACCACCACTCTCAGATCTTTACCATCTCGCTTGTCTCGCACCACTAACTTTCCAATCTTTCCTATCTCGCCCGTCCCGCAGAACCAACTTTCCAATCTTTTTCGCATCTCGCCCGTCCCGCACAACTAACTTTCCGATCTTTCCCATCTCACCTGTCCCGCACCACCAACTTTCCAATCTTTCCTATCTCGCCCGTCGCGCACCACCAACTTTCCAATCTTTCCTATCTCACCCGTCCCTGCACCACTATCTTTCCGATTTTTCCCATCTTGCCGGTCCCACACCACCAACTTTACGATCTTTCCCATCTCGCCCGTCTCGCACCACCACTCTCTGATCTTTACCATCTCGCCCGCCACGCACCACCAACTTTCCATTCTTTTCCATCTCGCCCGTACCGCAACACAATTTTTTTCTGATCTTTTTTATCTCGCCTGTCCTGCACCACAAACTTTCCGATCTTTCCTATCTCGCCCGTCTCGCACCACCAACTTTCTAATCTTTCCCCTCTCACCTGTCCCGCACCACCAACTTTCCAATCTTTCCTATCTTGCCCGTCCCGCACCACCAACTTTCCAATCTTTCCTATCTCACCCGTCCCTGCACCGCTATCATTCCGATTTTTCCTATCTTGCCGGACCCGCACCACCAACTTTCCTATCTCGCCCGTCTCGCACCACCAACTTTCTAATCTTTCCCCTCTCACCTGTCCCGCACCACCAACTTTCCAATCTTTCCTATCTCGCCCGTCCCGCACCACCAACTTTCCAATCTTTCCTATCTCACCCGTCCCTGCACCACTATCATTCCGATTTTTCCTATCTTGCCGGACCCGCACCACCAACTTTCCTATCTCGCCCGTCTCGCACCACCAACTTTCTAATCTTTCCCCTCTCACCTGTCCCGCACCATTAACTTTCTATTCCGCCCGTACCGCAACACAATTTTTCTCTGATCTTTTTTAACTCGCCTGTCCTGCACCACAAACTTTCCGATCTTTCCCATCTTGCCAGTCCCGCACCACCAACTTTAAGATTTTTCCCATCTCACATGTCCCGCACAACCAACTTTCCAATCTTTTCTATCTCACCCATCCCGCAGCACCAACTTTCTAATCTTTTTTGCATCTTGCCTGTCCCGCACCACCAACTCTACGATCTTTCCCATCCCGCACCACCACTCTACGATCTTTCCCATCATGCCCGTCCTGCACCAACTTTCCGATCTTTTTCGCATCTTCCCCGTCCCACAACACAAACTCTACGATCTTTCCCATCTCACCTGTCCAGCACCACCAACTTTCCAATCTTTCCTATCTCGCCCATCCTGCACCACCAACTTAACGATCTTTCCTATCTCACCCATCCCGAAACACCACTCTCCGATCTTGACCATCTCGCCCATCCCGCACCACCACTCTATGATCTTTCCCATCTCGCCCGTCCTGCACCACCACTCTCCGATCTTTACCATCTCGCCCGTCCCGCACCACCAACTTTCCGATATTTCTCATCTCGCCCGCCACGCACCACCAACTTTCCATTCTTGTCCATCTCGCCCGTACCGCAACACAATTTTTCCGATCTTTCCCATCTTGCCCGTCTTGCACCACCAACTATACGATCTTTCCCATCTCGCAAGTCCGGCATCACCAATCTCCGATCTTTTCCATCTTGCCAGTCCCGCACCACCACCTTTCCGATCTTTCCTATCTCGCCCGTAACACACCACCATCTTTTCAATATTTCCCATCTTGCACGTCCAGCACCACCAACTTTCCCATCTTTCCCATCTCGCCCGTCCCGCACTACCAACTTTCCCATCTTTCCCATCTCGCCCGTCCCGCACCACCACTCTCCGATCTTTACCATCTCGCTTGTCTCGCACCACCAACTTTCCAATCTTTCCTATCTCGCACGTCCCGCAGAACCAACTTTCCAATCTTTTTCGCATCTCGCCCATCCCGCACCACCAACTGTCCGATATTTCCCATCTCGCCCGCCTCGCACCACAAACTTTCCGATCTTTCCTATCTTGGCTGTCCCACACAACAAACTCTACAATCTTTCCAATCTCGCCCGTCCCACACCACCAATCTAAGATCTTCACGATTTTGCCGGTCCCGCACCACCACTCTCCAACCTTTACCATCTCGCCCGTCCCGCACAACTAACTTTGCCGATCTTTCCCATCTCACCTGTTCCGCACTACCAACTTTCCCATCTTTCCCATCTCGCCCGTCCCGCACCACCACTCTCAGATCTTTACCAT
Organism: Hippasteria phrygiana; assembly: GCA_037893225.1. Classification (NCBI taxonomy): domain Eukaryota; kingdom Metazoa; phylum Echinodermata; class Asteroidea; order Valvatida; family Goniasteridae; genus Hippasteria; species Hippasteria phrygiana. The sequence goes on from JAZGUH010000383.1 coordinate 633,679, forward strand.
CTCGCTTGTCTCGCACCACCAACTTTCCAATCTTTCCTATCTCGCCCGTCCCGCAGAACCAACTTTCCAATCTTTCCTATCTCACCCGTCCCTGCACCACTATCATTCCGATTTTTCCTATCTTGCCGGACCCGCACCACCAACTTTCCTATCTCGCCCGTCTCGCACCACCAACTTTCTAATCTTTCCCCTCTCACCTGTCCCGCACCACCAACTTTCCAATCTTTCCTATCTCGCCCGTCCCGCACCACCAACTTTCCAATCTTTCCTATCTCACCCGTCCCTGCACCACTATCATTCCGATTTTTCCTATCTTGCCGGACCCGCACCACCAACTTTCCTATCTCGCCCGTCTCGCACCACCAACTTTCTAATCTTTCCCCTCTCACCTGTCCCGCACCATTAACTTTCTATTCCGCCCGTACCGCAACACAATTTTTCTCTGATCTTTTTTAACTCGCCTGTCCTGCACCACAAACTTTCCGATCTTTCCCATCTTGCCAGTCCCGCACCACCAACTTTAAGATTTTTCCCATCTCACATGTCCCGCACAACCAACTTTCCAATCTTTCCTATCTCGCCCATCCTGCACCACCAACTTAACGATCTTTCCTATCTCACCCATCCCGAAACACCACTCTCCGATCTTGACCATCTCGCCCATCCCGCACCACCACTCTATGATCTTTCCCATCTCGCCCGTCCTGCACCACCACTCTCCGATCTTTACCATCTCGCCCGTCCCGCACCACCAACTTTCCGATATTTCTCATCTCGCCCGCCACGCACCACCAACTTTCCATTCTTGTCCATCTCGCCCGTACCGCAACACAATTTTTCCGATCTTTCCCATCTTGCCCGTCTTGCACCACCAACTATACGATCTTTCCCATCTCGCAAGTCCGGCATCACCAATCTCCGATCTTTTCCATCTTGCCAGTCCCGCACCACCACCTTTCCGATCTTTCCTATCTCGCCCGTAACACACCACCATCTTTTCAATATTTCCCATCTTGCACGTCCAGCACCACCAACTTTCCCATCTTTCCCATCTCGCCCGTCCCGCACTACCAACTTTCCCATCTTTCCCATCTCGCCCGTCCCGCACCACCACTCTCCGATCTTTACCATCTCGCTTGTCTCGCACCACCAACTTTCCAATCTTTCCTATCTCGCACGTCCCGCAGAACCAACTTTCCAATCTTTTTCGCATCTCGCCCATCCCGCACCACCAACTGTCCGATATTTCCCATCTCGCCCGCCTCGCACCACAAACTTTCCGATCTTTCCTATCTTGGCTGTCCCACACAACAAACTCTACAATCTTTCCAATCTCGCCCGTCCCACACCACCAATCTAAGATCTTCACGATTTTGCCGGTCCCGCACCACCACTCTCCAACCTTTACCATCTCGCCCGTCCCGCACAACTAACTTTGCCGATCTTTCCCATCTCACCTGTTCCGCACTACCAACTTTCCCATCTTTCCCATCTCGCCCGTCCCGCACCACCACTCTCAGATCTTTACCATCTCGCTTGTCTCGCACCACCAACTTTCCAATCTTTCCTATCTCGCCCGTCCCGCAGAACCAACTTTCCAATCTTTCCTATCTCACCCGTCCCTGCACCACTATCATTCCGATTTTTCCTATCTTGCCGGACCCGCACCACCAACTTTCCTATCTCGCCCGTCTCGCACCACCAACTTTCTAATCTTTCCCCTCTCACCTGTCCCGCACCACCAACTTTCCAATCTTTCCTATCTCGCCCGTCCCGCACCACCAACTTTCCAATCTTTCCTATCTCACCCGTCCCTGCACCACTATCATTCCGATTTTTCCTATCTTGCCGGACCCGCACCACCAACTTTCCTATCTCGCCCGTCTCGCACCACCAACTTTCTAATCTTTCCCCTCTCACCTGTCCCGCACCATTAACTTTCTATTCCGCCCGTACCGCAACACAATTTTTCTCTGATCTTTTTTAACTCGCCTGTCCTGCACCACAAACTTTCCGATCTTTCCCATCTTGCCAGTCCCGCACCACCAACTTTAAGATTTTTCCCATCTCACATGTCCCGCACAACCAACTTTCCAATCTTTTCTATCTCACCCATCCCGCAGCACCAACTTTCTAATCTTTTTTGCATCTTGCCTGACCCGCACCACCAACTCTACGATCTTTCCCATCCCGCACCACCACTCTACGATCTTTCCCATCATGCCCGTCCTGCACCAACTTTCCGATCTTTTTCGCATCTTCCCCGTCCCACAACACAAACTCTACGATCTTTCCCATCTCACCTGTCCAGCACCACCAACTTTCCAATCTTTCCTATCTCGCCCATCCTGCACCACCAACTTAACGATCTTTCCTATCTCACCCATCCCGAAACACCACTCTCCGATCTTGACCATTTCGCCCATCCCGCACCACCACTCTATGATCTTTCCCATCTCGCCCGTCCTGCACCACCACTCTCCGATCTTTACCATCTCGCCCGTCCCGCACCACCAACTTTCCGATATTTCTCATCTCGCCCGCCACGCACCACCAACTTTCCATTCTTGTCCATCTCGCCCGTACCGCAACACAATTTTTCCGATCTTTCCCATCTTGCCCGTCTTGCACCACCAACTATACGATCTTTCCCATCTCGCAAGTCCGGCATCACCAATCTCCGATCTTTTCCATCTTGCCAGTCCCGCACCACCACCTTTCCGATCTTTCCTATCTCGCCCGTAACACACCACCATCTTTTCAATATTTCCCATCTTGCACGTCCAGCACCACCAACTTTCCCATCTTTCCCATCTCGCCCGTCCCGCACTACCAACTTTCCCATCTTTCCCATCTCGCCCGTCCCGCACCACCACTCTCCGATCTTTACCATCTCGCTTGTCTCGCACCACCAACTTTCCAATCTTTCCTATCTCGCACGTCCCGCAGAACCAACTTTCCAATCTTTTTCGCATCTCGCCCATCCCGCACCACCAACTGTCCGATATTTCCCATCTCGCCCGCCTCGCACCACAAACTTTCCGATCTTTCCTATCTTGGCTGTCCCACACAACAAACTCTACAATCTTTCCAATCTCGCCCGTCCCACACCACCAATCTAAGATCTTCACGATTTTGCCGGTCCCGCACCACCACTCTCCAACCTTTACCATCTCGCCCGTCCCGCACAACTAACTTTGCCGATCTTTCCCATCTCACCTGTTCCGCACTACCAACTTTCCCATTTCGCCCGTCCCGCACCACCACTCTCAGATCTTTACCATCTCGCTTGTCTCGCACCACCAACTTTCCAATCTTTCCTATCTCGCCTGTCCCGCAGAACCAACTTTCCAATCTTTTTCGCATCTCGCCCGTCCCGCACAACTAACTTTCCGATCTTTCCCATCTCACCTGTCCCGCACCACCAACTTTCCAATCTTTCCTATCTCACCCGTCCCTGCACCACTATCTTTCCGATTGTTCCCATCTTGCCGGTCCCGCACCACCAACTTTACGATCTTTCCTATCTCGCCCGTCTCGCACCACCAACTTTCTAATCGTTCCCCTCTCACCTGTCCAGCATCACCAACTTTCCATTCTTTTCCATCTCGCCCGTACCGCAACACAAATTTTTTCTGATCTTTTTATCTCGCCTGTCCTGCACCACAAACTTTCCGATCTTTCCTATCTCGCCCGTCTCGCACCACCAACTTTCTAATCTTTCCCATCTCACCTGTCCCGCACCACCAACTTTCCAATCTTTCCTATCTCGTCCGTCCCGCACCACCAACTTTCCAATCTTTCCTATCTCACCCGTCCCTGCACCACTATCATTCCGATTTTTCCTATCTTGCCGGACCCGCACCACCAACTTTCCTATCTCGCCCGTCTCGTACCATTAACTTTCTATTCCGCCCGTACCGCAACACAATTTTTCTCTGATCTTTTTTATCTCGCCTGTCCTGCACCACAAACTTTCCGATCTTTCCCATCTTGCCCGTCCCGCACCACCAACTTTATGATTTTTACCATCTCACATGTCCCGCACCACCAACTTTCCAATCTTTTCTATCTCACCCATCCCGAAGCACCAACTTTCTAATCTTTTTTGCATCTTGCCTGTCCCGCACCACCAACTCTACGATCTTTCCCATCCCGCACCACCACTCTACGATCTTTCCCATCATGCCCGTCCTGCACCAACTTTCCGATCTTTTTCGCATCTTCCCCGTCCCACAACACAAACTCTACGATCTTTCCAATCTCGCCTGTCCCGCACAACTAACTTTCCGATCTTTCCCATCTCACCTGTCCAGCACCACCAACTTTCCAATCTTTCCTTTCTCACCCATCCCGAAACACCACTCTCCGATCTTTACCATCTCGCCCGTCCCGCACCACCAACTTTCCGATATTTCTCATCTCGCCCGCCACGCACCACCAACTTTCCATTCTTTTCCATCTCGCCCGTACCGCAACACAATTTTTCCGATCTTTCCCATCTTGCCCGTCTTGCACCACCAACTATACGATCTTTCCCATCTCGCAAGTCCCGCACCACCAATCTCCGATCTTTTCCATCTTGCCAGTCCCGCACCACCACCTTTCCGATCTTTCCTATCTCGCCCGTCCCGCACCACCATCTTTATGATCTTTCCCATCTCACCTGTCCCGCACCACCAACTTTCCAATCTTTCCTATCTCACCCGTCCCGCAGCACCAACTTTCCAATCTTTTTCGCATCTTGCCTGTCCCGCACCACCAACTCTACGATCTTTCCCATCTTACCCATCCCGCACCACCACTCTACAATCTTTTCCATCATGCCCGTCCTGCACCAACTTTCCGATCTTTTTCGCATCTTGCCCGTCCCACACCACAAACTCTACGATCTTTCCAATCTCGCCGGTCCTGCACCACACCACTCTTTACCATCTCGCCGGTCCCGTACAACTCACTTTCCGATCTTTCCCATCTCACCTGTCCAGCACCACCAACTTTTCAATCTTTCCTATCTCACCCGTCCCGCACCACCATCCTTCCGATTTTTTCCATCTTGCCGGTCCCGCACCACCAACTCTACGATCTTTCCCATCTCGCCGGTCCCGCACCACCACTATCTTATCTTTACCATCTCGCCGGTCCGGCACCACCAACTTTCCGATCTTTTCCATCTCGCCCGTCCCGCAACACGATCTTTTCGATCTTTCCCATCTTGCCCGTCCTGCACCACCACTCTCCGATCTTTACCGACTCGCCCGTCCCGCACGACCAACTTTCCTATAATTCTCATCTCGTCCCCCAACGCACCACAAACCTCCCATTCTTTTCCATCTCGCCCGTCCCGCACCACCAACCTTCCAATCTTTCCTATCTCACCCATCCCGCACCACCAACTCTACGATCTTTCCCATCTTACCCATCCCGCACCACCACTCTACGATCTTTCCCATCATGCCCGTCCTGCACCAACTTTCCGATCTTTTTCGCCAATCCCGTACAACTATCTTTCCGATCTTTCCCATCTCACCCGTCCAGCACCACCAACTTTCCAATCTTTCCTATCTCGCCCATCCCGCACCACCAACTGTACTATCTTTTCCATCTAACCCATCCCGAAACACCACTCTCCGATCTTTACCATCTCGCCCGTCCCGCACCACCACTCTATGATCTTTCCCATCTTGCCAGTCCCGCACCACCACCTTTCCGATCTTTCCTATCTCGCCCGTCCCGCACCACCATCTTTATGATCTTTCCCATCTCAACTGTCCCGCACCACCAACTTTCCAATCTTTCCTATCTCACCCGTCCCGCAGCACCAACTTCACAATCTTTTTCGCATCTTACCCATCCCGCACCACCACTCTACAATCTTTTCCATCATGCCCGTCCTGCACCAACTTTCTGATCTTGTTCGCATGTTGCCCATCCCACACCACAAACTCAACGATCTTTCCAATTCCGCCGGTCCTGCACCACCACTCTCCGATCTTTCCCATCTCGCCCGTCTTCCAACACCAACTTTCCGATCTTTCCCATCTCACCTAGCCGCACCACCAACTTTCCAATCTTTCCTATCTCGCCCGTCCCGCACCACCAACTTTCCAATATTTCCTATCTCGCCCGTCCGGAACCACCAACTTTCCAATCTTTACCATCTCGCCGGACCCGCACAACTAACTTTCCGATCTTTCCCATCTTACCTGTCCCACACCACCAACTTTCCAATCTTTCCTATCTCACCTGTCCCGAACCAACATCTTTACGATTTTTCCCATTTTGCCGGTCGAGCACCACCAACTCTACGAACTTTCCCATCTCGCCCGTCCCGCACCACCACTCTCTGATCTTTACCATCTCGATGGTCCAGCACCACCAACTTTCCGATATTTCTCATCTCGCCCGCCACGCACCACTAACTTTCCATTCTTTTCTATCTCGCCCGTCCCGCAACACAATCTTTCCGATCTTTCCCATCTTGCCCGTCCGCACAACCAACTATACGATCTTTCCCATCTCGCAAGTCCCGCACCACCAACTTTCCGATCTTTCCCATCTCGCCTGTCTCGCACCACCAACTTTCCAATCTTTCCCATCTCACCTGTCCCGCACCACCACCTTTCCAACCTTTCCTATCTTGCCCGTCCCGCACAACATTCTTTTCGATCATTCCCCTGTTGCCCATCCTCCGATTTTTCCCATCTTGCCGATCCCGCACTACCAATCTCCGATCTTTACCATCTTGCCAGTCCCGCACCACCAACTGTACGGTCTTTCCCATCTCACCCATCCCGAAACACCACTCTTCGATCTTTACTATCTCGCCCGTCCCGCACCACCACTCACCGATCTTTACCGACTCGCCCGTCCCGCACGACCAACTTTCCGATAATTCCCATCTCGTCCCCCCACGCACCACAAACGTTCCATTCTTTTCCATCTCGCCCGTCCCGCAACACAATCTTTCTGATCTTTCCCATCTTACCAGTCCCGCACAAACAACTTTCCAATCTTTCCCATCTCGCATGTCTCGCAGCACCAACTTTAAGATCTTTCCCATCTCACCTGTCCCGCACCACCACCTTTCCCGCACCACAATCTTTCTAATCTTTCCGATCATTCCCCTCTTGCCCATCCCGCACCACCAACTGTCCGATCTTTACCATCTCGCCCGTCCCGCACCACCACTCTCCGATCTTTCCCATCTCGCCCGTCTTCCACCACCAACTTTCTGATCTTTCCCATTTCACCTGTCCCGCACCACCACTTTCCAATCTTTCCTATCTCGCCCGTCCTGCACCAACTTTCCGATCTTTCCCATCTCGCCCGTCCCGCACCAACTTTCCGATCTTTCCCATCTTGCAAGTCCCGCACCACCAACTTTCCCGAGCTTTCCTATCTCGCCCATCCCGCAGTAACCACTTTACAATCTTTTTCGCATCTCGCCTGTCCCGCACCACCAACTTTTCTATCTTTCCCATCTCACCCGTCTCGCACCACCAACTTTATTAATCTTTCCCCTCTCACCTGTCCCGCACCACCAACTTTCAAATCTTTCCAATGTCGCCCATCCCGCACCACCGTCTTTCCTATCTTTCCCGTCCTGCACCACCAACTTTCCCATCTTTCCTATCTCGCCCCTTCCCGCACAACCAACTTTCCGATATTTTCCATCTTGCCCGCCCTGCACTGCCAACTTTCTGAACTTTCCTATCTTGCCTGTCCCGCAGCACCAACTCTGCGATCTTTCCCATCTCGCCTGTCTCGCAATACCAACTTTCCAATCTTTCCCATCTCACCTGTCCCGGACCACCACCTTTCCAACCTTTCCTATCTTGCCCGTCCCGCACAACATTCTTTTCGATCATTCCCCTGTTGCCCATCCTCCGATTTTTCCCATCTTGCCGATCCCGCACTACCAATCTCCGATCTTTACCATCTTGCCAGTCCCGCACCACCAACTGTACGGTCTTTCCCATCTCACCCATCCCGAAACACCACTCTTCGATCTTTACTATCTCGCCCGTCCCGCACCACCACTCTCCGATCTTTACCGACTCGCCCGTCCCGCACGACCAACTTTCCGATAATTCCCATCTCGTCCCCCCACGCACCACAAACGTTCCATTCTTTTCCATCTCGCCCGTCCCGCAACACAATCTTTCTGATCTTTCCCATCTTACCAGTCCCGCACAAACAACTTTCCAATCTTTCCCATCTCGCATGTCTCGCAGCACCAACTTTAAGATCTTTCCCATCTCACCTGTCCCGCACCACCACCTTTCCAATCTTTCCCATCTCGCCTGTCCCGCACCACAATCTTTCTAATCTTTCCGATCATTCCCCTCTTGCCCATCCCGCACCACCAACTGTCCGATCTTTACCATCTCGCCCGTCCCGCACCACCACTCTCCGATCTTTCCCATCTCGCCCGTCTTCCACCACCAACTTTCTGATCTTTCCCATCTCACCTGTCCCGCACCACCACTTTCCAATCTTTCATATCTCGCCCGTCCTGCACCAACTTTCCGATCTTTCCCATCTCGCCCGTCCCGCACCAACTTTCCGATCTTTCCCATCTTGCAAGTCCCGCACCACCAACTTTCCCGAGCTTTCCTATCTCGCCCATCCCGCAGTAACCACTTTACAATCTTTTTCGCATCTCGCCTGTCCCGCACCACCAACTTTTCTATCTTTCCCATCTCACCCGTCTCGCACCACCAACTTTATTAATCTTTCCCCTCTCACCTGTCCCGCACCACCAACTTTCAAATATTTCCTATGTCGCCCATCCCGCACCACCGTCTTTCCTATCTTTCCCGTCCTGCACCACCAACTTTCCCATCTTTCCTATCTCGCCCCTTCCCGCACAACCAACTTTCCGATATTTTCCATCTTGCCCGCCCTGCACTGCCAACTTTCTGAACTTTCCTATCTTGCCTGTCCCGCAGCACCAACTCTGCGATCTTTCCCATCTCGCCTGTCTCGCAATACCAACTTTCCAATCTTTCCCATCTCACCTGTCCCGGACCACCACCTTTCCAACCTTTCCTATCTTGCCCGTCCCGCACAACATTCTTTTCGATCATTCCCCTGTTGCCCATCCTCCGATTTTTCCCATCTTGCCGATCCCGCACTACCAATCTCCGATCTTTACCATCTTGCCAGTCCCGCACCACCAACTGTACGGTCTTTCCCATCTCACCCATCCCGAAACACCACTCTTCGATCTTTACTATCTCGCCCGTCCCGCACCACCACTCTCCGATCTTTACCGACTCGCCCGTCCCGCACGACCAACTTTCCGATAATTCCCATCTCGTCCCCCCACGCACCACAAACGTTCCATTCTTTTCCATCTCGCCCGTCCCGCAACACAATCTTTCTGATCTTTCCCATCTTACCAGTCCCGCACAAACAACTTCCCAATCTTTCCCATCTCGCATGTCTCGCAGCACCAACTTTAAGATCTTTCCCATCTCACCTGTCCCGCACCACCACCTTTCCAATCTTTCCCATCTCGCCTGTCCCGCACCACAATCTTTCTAATCTTTCCGATCATTCCCCTCTTGCCCATCCCGCACCACCAACTGTCCGATCTTTACCATCTCGCCCGTCTTCCACCACCAACTTTCTGATCTTTCCCATCTCACCTGTCCCGCACCACCACTTTTCAATCTTTCCTATCTCGCCCGTCCTGCACCAACTTTCCGATCTTTCCCATCTCGCCCGTCCCGCACCAACTTTCCGATCTTTCCCATCTTGCAAGTCCCGCACCACCAACTTTCCCGAGCTTTCCTATCTCGCCCATCCCGCAGCAACCACTTTACAATCTTTTTCGCATCTCGCCTGTCCCGCACCACCAACTTTTCTATCTTTCCCATCTCACCCGTCTCGCACCACCAACTTTATTAATCTTTCCCCTCTCACCTGTCCCGCACCACAATCTTTCTAATCTTTCCGATCATTCCCCTCTTGCCCATCCCACAACACCAACTGTCCGATCTTTACCATCTAGCCCGTCACGCACCACCACTCTCCGATCTTTCCCATCTCGCCCGTCTTCTACCACCAACTTTCTGATCTTTCCCATCTCACCTGTCCCGCACCACCACTTTCCAATCTTTCCTATCTCGCCCGTCCTGCAGCAACTTTCCGATCTTTCCCATATCGCCCGTCCCGCACCACCAACTTTCCGATCTTACCCATCTCGCAAGTCCCGCACCACCAACTTTCCCGAGCTTTCCTATCTCGCCCATCCCGCAGCAACAACTTTACAATCTTTTTCGCATCTCGCCTGTCCCGCACCACCAACTTTTCTATCTTTCCCATCTCACCCGTCTCGCACCACCAACTTTATTAATCTTTCCCCTCTCACCTGTCCCGCACCACCAACTTTCAAATCTTTCCTATCTCGCCCATCCCGCACCACCGTCTTTCCTATCTTTCCCGTCCTGCACCACCAACTTTCCCATCTTTCCAATCTCGCCCCTTCCCGCACCACCAACTTTCCAATATTTCCTATCTCGCCCGTCCGGCACCACCAACTTTCCAATCTTTTTTTGCATTTCGGCGCTCCCGCACCACCACTCTCCAATCTTTACCATCTCGCCGGTCCCGCACAACTAACTTTCCGATCTTTCCCATCTTACCTGTCCCGCACCACCAACTTTCCAATATTTCCTATCTCACCTGTCCCGAACCAACATCTTTCCGATTTTTCCCATCTTGCCGGTCGAGCACCACCAACTCTACGAACTTTCCCATCTCGCCCGTCCCGCACCACCACTTTCTGATCTTTACCATCTCGATGGTCCCGCACCACCAACTTTCCGATATTTCTCATCTCGCCCGCCACGCACCACCAACTTTCCATTCTTTTCTATCTCGCCCGTCCCGCAACACAATCTTTCCGATCTTTCCTATCTTGCCCGTCCTGCACAACCAACTATACGATCTTTCCCATCTCGCAAGTCCCGCACCACCAACTTTCCGATCTTTCCCATCTCGCCTGTCTCGCACCACCAACTTTCCGATCTTTCCCATCTCGCCCGTCTTCCAACACCAACTTTCCGATCTTTCCCATCTCACCTAGCCGCACCACCAACTTTCCTATCTCGCCCATCCCGCAGTAACCACTTTACAATCTTTTTCGCATCTCGCCTGTCCCGCACCACCAACTTTTCTATCTTTCCCATCTCACCCGTCTCGCACCACCAACTTTATTAATCTTTCCCCTCTCACCTGTCCCGCACCACCAACTTTCAAATCTTTCCTATGTCGCCCATCCCGCACCACCGTCTTTCCTATCTTTCCCGTCCTGCACCACCAACTTTCCCATCTTTCCTATCTCGCCCCTTCCCGCACAACCAACTTTCCGATATTTTCCATCTTGCCCGCCCTGCACTGCCAACTTTCTGAACTTTCCTATCTTGCCTGTCCCGCAGCACCAACTCTGCGATCTTTCCCATCTCGCAAGTCCCGCACCACCAACTTTCCGACCTTTCCCATCTCGCCTGTCTCGCAATACCAACTTTCCAATCTTTCCCATCTCACCTGTCCCGCACCACCACCTTTCCAACCTTTCCTATCTTGCCCGTCCCGCACAACATTCTTTTCGATCATTCCCCTGTTGCCCATCCTCCGATTTTTCCCATCTTGCCGATCCCGCACTACCAATCTCCGATCTTTACCATCTTGCCAGTCCCGCACCACCAACTGTACGGTCTTTCCCATCTCACCTGTCCCGCACCACCACTCTCCGATCTTTACCGACTCGCCCGTCCCGCACGACCAACTTTCCGATAATTCCCATCTCGTCCCCCCACGCACCACAAACGTTCCATTCTTTTCCATCTCGCCCGTCCCGCAACACAATCTTTCTGATCTTTCCCATCTTACCAGTCCCGCACAAACAACTTTCCAATCTTCCCCATCTCGCATGTCCCGCACCACCAACTTTATGATCTTTCACATCTCGCCTGTCTCGCACCACCAACTTTGCAATCTATCCCCTCCCACCTGTCCCGCATCTCCAACTTTCCTATCTTTCCTATCTCGCCCGTCCTGCACCACCAACTTTTCAATCTTTTTCGCGTTTCAGCGCTCGCGCACCACCACTCTCCAATCTTTACCATCTCGCCGGCTCGCCCGTCCTGCACCACCAACTTTCCGATCTTTTTCGCATCTCGCCCGTTCCGCACAACTAACTTTCCGATCTTTCCCAACTTACCTGTCCCACACCCCCAACTTTCCAATCTTTCCTATCTCACCCGTCCCAAACCACCATCTTTTCGATTTTTCCCATCTTACCCGTCCCGCACCACCACTCTCTGATCTTTACCATCTCGCCGGTCCCGCACCACCAACTTCCCGATATTTCTCATCTCGCCCGCCACGCACCACCAACTTTAAATTCTTTTCCACTTCGCCCATCCTGCACCACCAACTTTCCAATCTTTCCTATCTCGCCAATCCCGCACCACAATCTTTCCAATCTTTCCGATCATTCCCCTCTTGCCCATCCCGCACCACCAACTGTCCGATCTTTACCACTTCGCCCGTCCCGCAACACAATCTTTCCGATCTTTCCCATCTTGCCCATCCTGCACCACCAACTATACGATCTTCCCCATCCCTCAAGTCCCGCACCACCAACTTTCCGATCTTTCTCATCTCGCCTGTCCCGCACCACCAACTTTCCGATCTTTCTCATCTCGCCTGTCCCGCACCACAATCTTTCTAATCTTTCCGTTCATTCCCCTCTTGCCCATCCCGCACCACCAACTGTCCGATCTTTACCATCTCGCCCGTCCCACACCACCACTCTCCGTTCTTTCCCATCTCGCCCGTCTTCCACCACCAACTTTCTGATCTTTCCCATCTCACCTGTCACGCACCACCACTTTCCAATCTTTCCTATCTCGCCCGTCCCGCACCACCAACTTTCCAATATTTCCTATCTCGCCCGTCCGGCACCACCAACTTTCCAATCTTTTTCGCATTTTGGCGCTCCCGCACCACCACTCTCCAATCTTTACCATCTCGCCGGTCCCGCACAACTAACTTTCCGATATTTCTCATCTCGCCCGCCACGCACCACCACCTTTCCAATCTTTCCCATCTCGCCTCTCCCGCACCACCACCTTTCCAATCTTTCCTATCTCGCCCATCCCGCACCACAATCTTTCCAATCTTTCCGATCATTCCCCTCTTGCCCATCCCGCACCACCAACTGTCCGATCTTTACCATCTCGCCCGTCCCGCACCACCACTCTCCGATCTTTCCCATCTCGCCCGTCTTCCACCACCAACTTTCTGATCTTTCCCATCTCACCTGTCCCGCACCACCACTTTCCAATCTTTCCTATCTCGCCCGTCCCGCACCACCAACATTCCAATATTTCCTATCTCGCCCGTCCGGCACCACCAACTTTCCAATCTTTACCATCTCGCCGGTCCCGCACAACTAACTTTCCGATCTTTCCCATCTTACCTGTCCCACACCACCAACTTTCCAGTCTTTCCTATCTCACCTGTCCCGAACCAACATCTTTCTGATTTTTCCCATCTTGCCGGTCGAGCACCACCAACTCTACGAACTTTCCCATCTCGCCCGTCCCGCACCACCACTCTCTGATCTTTACCATCTCGATGGTCCCGCACCACCAACTTTCCGATATTTCTCATCTCGCCCGCCACGCACCACCAACTTTCCATTCTTTTCTATCTCGCCCGTCCCGCAACACAATCTTTCCGATCTTTCCCATCTTGCACAACCAACTATACGATCTTTCCCATCTCGCAAGTCCCGCACCACCAACTTTCCGATCTTTCCCATCTCGCCTGTCTCGCACCACCAACTTTCCAATCTTTCTCTTCTCACCTGTCTCGCACCACCACCTTTCCAATCTTTCCTATCTTGCCCGTCCTGCACAAAATTCTTTTCGATCATTCCCCTGTTGCCCATCCTCCGATTTTTCCCATCTTGCCGATCCCGCACTACCAATCTCCGATCTTTACCATATCGCCCGTCCCGCACCACCACTCTCCGATCTTTACCGACTCGCCCGTCCCGCACGACCAACTTTCCGATAATTCTCATCTCGTCCCCCCACGCACCACAAACTTTCCATTCTTTTCCATCTCGCCCGTCCCGCAACACAATCTTTTTGATCTTTCCCATCTTACCAGTCCCGCACAAACAACTTTCCAATCTTTCCCATCTCACATGTCTCGCAGCACCAACTTTCCGATCTTTCCCATCTCACCTGTCCCGCACCACCACCTTTCCAATCTTTCCCATCTCGCCTGTCCCGCACCACAATCTTTCTAATCTTTCCGTTCATTCCCCTCTTGCCCATCCCGCACCACCAACTGTCCGATCTTTACCATCTCGCCCGTCCCACACCACCACTCTCCGTTCTTTCCCATCTCGCCCGTCTTCCACCACCAACTTTCTGATCTTTCCCATCTCACCTGTCCCGCACCACCACTTTCCAATCTTTCCTATCTCGCCCGTCCCGCACCACCAACTTTCCAATATTTCCTATCTCGCCCGTCCGGCACCACCAACTTTCCAATCTTTTTCGCATTTTGGCGCTCCCGCACCACCACTCTCCAATCTTTACCATCTCGCCGGTCCCGCACAACTAACTTTCCGATATTTCTCATCTCGCCCGCCACGCACCACCAACTTTCCATTCTTTCCTATCTCGCCTCTCCCGCACCACCACCTTTCCAATCTTTCCTATCTCACCCATCCCGCACCACAATCTTTCCGATCATTCCCCTCTTGCCCATCCCGCACCACCAACTGTCTGATCTTTACCATCTCGCCCGTCCCGCACCACCACTCTCCGATCTTTCCCATCTCGCCCGTCTTCCACCACCAACTTTCTGATCTTTCCCATCTCACCTGTCCCGCACCACCACTTTCCAATCTTGCCTATCTCGCCCGTCCCGCACCACCAACATTCCAATATTTCCTATCTCGCCAGTCCGGCACCACCAACTTTCCAATCTTTACCATCTCGCCGGTCCCGCACAACTAACTTTCCGATCTTTCCCATCTTACCTGTCCCACACCACCAACTTTCCAATCTTTCCTATCTCACCTGTCCCGAACCAACATCTTTCTGATTTTTCCCATCTTGCCGGTCGAGCACCACCAAATCTACGAACTTTCCCATCTCGCCCGTCCCGCACCACCACTCTCTGATCTTTACCATCTCGATGGTCCCGCACCACCAACTTTCCGATATTTCTCATCTCGCCCGCCACGCACCTCCAACTTTCCATTCTTTCCTATCTCGCCCGTCCCGCAACACAATCTTTCCGATCTTTCCCATCTTGCCCGTCCTGCACAACCAACTATACGATCTTTCCCATCTCGCAAGTCCCGCACCACCAACTTTCCGATCTTTCCCATCTCGCCTGTCTCGCAGCACCACCTTTCCAATCTTTCCTATCTTGCCCGTCCCGCACAACATTCTTTTCGATCATTCCCCTGTTGCCCATCCTCCGATTTTTCCCATCTTCCCGATCCCGAACTACCAATCTCCGATCTTTACCATCTCGCCCGTCCCGCACCACCACTCTCCGATCTTTACCGACTCGCCCGTCCCGCACGACCAACTTTCCGATAATTCTCATCTCGTCCCCCCAGGCACCACAAACTTTCCATTCTTTTCCATCTCGCCCGTCCCGCAACACAATCTTTTTGATCTTTCCCATCTTACCAGTCCCGCACAAACAACTTTCCAATCTTTCCCATCTCGCATGTCTCGCAGCACCAACTTTCCGATCTTTCCCATCTCACCTGTCCCGCACCACCACCTTTCCAATCTTTCCCATCTCGACTGTCCCGCACCACAATCTTTCTAATCTTTCCGTTCATTCCCCTCTTGCCCATCCCGCACCACCAACTGTCCGATCTTTACCATCTCGCCCGTCCCACACCACCACTCTCCGTTCTTTCCCATCTCGCCCGTCTTCCACCACCAACTTTCTGATCTTTCCCATCTCACCTGTCCCGCACCACCACTTTCCAATCTTTCCTATCTCGCCCGTCCCGCACCACCAACTTTCCAATATTTCCTATCTCGCCCGTCCGGCACCACCAACTTTCCAATCTTTTTCGCATTTTGGCGCTCCCGCACCACCACTCTCCAATCTTTACCATCTCGCCGGTCCCGCACAACTAACTTTCCGATATTTCTCATCTCGCCGGTCCCGCACAACTAACTTTCCGATATTTCTCATCTCGCCCGCCACGCACCACAATCTTTCCAATCTTTCCGATGATTCCCCTCTGGCCCATCCCGCACCACCAACTGTCCGATCTTTCCCATCTCGCCCGTCTTCCACCACCAACTTTCTGATCTTTCCCATCTCACCTGTCCCGCACCACCACTTTCCAATCTTTCCTATCTCGCCCGTCCCGCACCACCAACATTCCAATATTTCCTATCTCGCCCGTCCGGCACCACCAACTTTCCAATCTTTACCATCTCGCCGGTCCCGCACAACTAACTTTCCGATCTTTCCCATCTTACCTGTCCCACACCACCAACTTTCCAATCTTTCCTATCTCACCTGTCCCGAACCAACATCTTTCTGATTTTTCCCATCTTGCCGGTCGAGCACCACCAAATCTACGAACTTTCCCATCTCGCCCGTCCCGCACCACCACTCTCTGATCTTTACCAACTCGATGGTCCCGCACCACCAACTTTCCGATATTTCTCATCTCGCCCGCCACGCACCACCAACTTTCCATTCTTTCCTATCTCGCCCGTCCCGCAACACAATCTTTCCGATCTTTCCCATCTTGCCCGTCCTGCACAACCAACTATACGATCTTTCCCATCTCGCAAGTCCCGCACCACCAACTTTCCGATCTTTCCCATCTCGCCTGTCTCGCACCACCAACTTTCCAATATTTCTTTTCTCACCTGTCCCGCACCACCACCTTTCCAATCTTTCCTATCTTGCCCGTCCCGCACAACATTCTTTTCGATCATTCCCCTGTTGCCCATCCTCCGATTTTTCCCATCTTGCCGATCCCGAACTACCAATCTCCGATCTTTACCGACTCGCCCGTCCCGCACGACCAACTTTCCGATAATTCTCATCTCGTCCCCCCACGCACCACAAACTTTCCATTCTTTTCCATCTCGCCCATCTTACCAGTCCCGCAAAAACAACTTTCCAATCTTTCCCATCTCGCATGTCTCGCAGCACCAACTTTCCGATCTTTCCCATCTCACCCGTCCCGCACCACCACCTTTCCAATCTTTCCCAACTCGCCTGTCCCGCACCACAATCTTTCTAATCTTTCCGTTCATTCCCCTCTTGCCCATCCCGCACCACCAACTGTCTGATCTTTACCATCTCGCCCGTCCCACACCACCACTCTCCGATCTTTCCCATCTCGCCCGTCTTCCACCACCAACTTTCTGATCTTTCCCATCTCACCTGTCCCGCACCACCACTTTCCAATCTTTCCTATCTCGCCCGTCCCGCACAACCAACTTTCCAATATTTCCTATCTCGCAACCGGCACCACCAACTTTCCAATCTTTTTCGCATTTTGGCGCTCCCGCACCACCACTCTCCAATCTTTACCATCTCGAACGGTCCCGCACAACTAACTTTCCGATCTTTCCCATCTTACCTGTCCCACACCACCAACTTTCCAATCTTTCCTATCTCACCTGTCCCGAACCAACATCTTTCCGATTTTTCCCATCTTGCCGGTAGAGCACCACCAACTCTACGAACTTTCCCATCTCGCCCGTCCCGCACCACCACTCTCTGATCTTTACCATCTCGATGGTCCCGCACCACCAACTTTCCGATATTTCTCATCTCGCCCGCCACGCACCACCAACTTTCCATTCTTTTCTGTCTCGCCCGTCCCGCAACACAATCTTTCCGATCTTTCCCATCTTGCCCGTCCTGCACAACCAACTGTACGATATTTCCCATCTCGCCTGTCTCGCACCACCAACTTTCCGATCTTTCCCATCTTGCCCGTCCTGCACAACCAACTGTACGATATTTCCCATCTCGCAAGTCCCGCACCACCAACTTTCCGATCTTTCCCATCTCGCCTGTCTCGCACCACCAACTTTCCGATCTTTCCCATCTTACCTAGCCGCACCACCAACTTTCCAATCTTTCCTATCTCACGTGTCCCGCACCACCAACTTTCCAATCTTTTTCGCATCTCGCCCGTCCCGCACCACCAACTTTACGATCTTTCCCATCTCGCCTGTCCCGCACCACAAACTTTCCGATCTTTCCTATCTCGCCCGTCTCGCACCACCAACTTTCCAATCTTTCCCCTCTCACCTGTCCCGCACCACCAACTTTCCAATCTTTCCTATCTCGCCCGTCCCGCACCACCATCTTTCCGATCTTTCCCATCTTGCCATTCCAGCACCACCAACTTTATGATCTTTCACATCTCGCCTGTCTCGCACCACCAACTTTCCAATCTATCCCCTTTCACCTGTCCCGCACCTCCAACTTTCCTATCTTTCCTATCTCGCCCGTCCTGCACCACCAACTTTCCAATCTTTTTCGCATTTCGGCGCTCCCGCACCACCACTCTCCAATCTTTACCATCTCGCCGGCTCGCCCGTCCTGCACCACCAACTTTCCGATCTTTTTCGCATCTCGCCCGTTCCGCACAACTAACTTTCCGATCTTTCCCATCTTACCTGTCCCACACCCTCAACTTTCCAATCTTTCCTATCTCACCCGTCCCGAACCACCATCTTTTCGATTTTTCCCATCTTGCCGGTCGAGCACCACCAACTATACAAACTTTCCCATCTTGCCCGTCCCGCACCACCACTCTCTGATCTTTACCATCTCGCCGGTCCCGCACCACCAACTTCCCGATATTTCTCATCTCGCCTGCCACGCAACACCAACTTTCAATTCTTTTCCACTTCTCCCGTCCCGCACCACCAACTTTCCAATATTTCCTATCTCGCCCGTCCGGCACCACCAACTTTCCAATCTTTTTCGCATTTTGGCGCTCCCGCACCACCACTCTCCAATCTTTACCATCTCGCCGGTCCCGCACAACTAACTTTCCGATCTTTCCCATCTTACCTGTCCCACACCACCAACTTTCCAATCTTTCCTATCTCACCTGTCCCGAACCAACATCTTTCCGATTTTTCCCATCTTGCCGGTAGAGCACCACCAACTCTATGAACTTTCCCATCTCGCCCGTCCCGCACCACCACTCTCTGATCTTTACCATCTCGATGGTCCCGCACCACCAACTTTCCGATATTTCTCATCTCGCCCGCCACGCACCACCAACTTTCCATTCTTTTCTGTCTCGCCCGTCCCGCAACACAATCTTTCCGATCTTTCCCATCTTGCCCGTCCTGCACAACCAACTGTACGATATTTCCCATCTCGCCTGTCTCGCACCACCAACTTTCCGATCTTTCCCATCTTGCCCGTCCTGCACAACCAACTGTACGATATTTCCCATCTCGCAAGTCCCGCACCACCAACTTTCCGATCTTTCCCATCTCGCCTGTCTCGCACCACCAACTTTCCGATCTTTCCCATCTCGCCCGTCTCGCACCACCAACTTTCCAATCTTTCCCCTCTCACCTGTCCCGCACAACCAACTTTCCAATATTTCCTATCTCGCAACCGGCACCACCAACTTTCCAATCTTTTTCGCATTTTGGCGCTCCCGCACCACCACTCTCCAATCTTTACCATCTCGCCGGTCCCGCACAACTAACTTTCCGATCTTTCCCATCTTACCTGTCCCACACCACCAACTTTCCAATCTTTCCTATCTCACCTGTCCCGAACCAACATCTTTCCGATTTTTCCCATCTTGCCGGTAGAGCACCACCAACTCTACGAACTTTCCCATCTCGCCCGTCCCGCACCACCACTCTCTGATCTTTACCATCTTGATGGTCCCGCACCACCAACTTTCCGATATTTCTCATCTCGCCCGCCACGCACCACCAACTTTCCATTCTTTTCTGTCTCGCCCGTCCCGCAACACAATCTTTCCGATCTTTCCCATCTTGCCCGTCCTGCACAACCAACTGTACGATATTTCCCATCTCGCAAGTCCCGCACCACCAACTTTCCGATCTTTCCCATCTCGCCCGTCTTCCAACACCAACTTTCCGATTTTTCCCATCTTACCTAGCCGCACCACCAACTTTCCAATCTTTCCTATCTCACGTGTCCCGCACCACCAACTTTCCAATCTTTTTCGCATCTCGCCCGTCCCGCACCACCAACTTTACGATCTTTCCCATCTCGCCTGTCCCGCACCACAAACTTTCCGATCTTTCCTATCTCGCCCGTCTCGCACCACCAACTTTCCAATCTTTCCCCTCTCACCTGTCCCGCACCACCAACTTTCCAATCTTTCCTATCTCGCCCGTCCCGCACCACCATCTTTCCGATCTTTCCCATGTTGCCATTCCAGCACCACCAACTTTATGATCTTTCACATCTCGCCTGTCTCGCACCACCAACTTTCCAATCTATCCCCTTTCACCTGTCCCGCACCTCCAACTTTCCTATCTTTCCTATCTCGCCCGTCCTGCACCACCAACTTTCCAATCTTTTTCGCATTTCGACGCTCCCGCACCACCACTCTCCAATCTTTACCATCTCGCCGGCTCGCCCGTCCTGCACCACCAACTTTCCGATCTTTTTCGCATCTCGCCCGTTCCGCACAACTAACTTTCCGATCTTTCCCATCTTACCTGTCCCACACCCTCAACTTTCCAATCTTTCCTATCTCACCCGTCCCGAACCACCATCTTTTCGATTTTTCCCATCTTGCCGGTCGAGCACCACCAACTATACAAACTTTCCCATCTTGCCCGTCCCGCACCACCACTCTCTGATCTTTACCATCTCGCCGGTCCCGCACCACCAACTTCCCGATATTTCTCATCTCGCCTGCCACGCAACACCAACTTTCAATTCTTTTCCACTTCTCCCGTCCCGCACCACCAACTTTCCAATATTTCCTATCTCGCCCGTCCGGCACCACCAACTTTCCAATCTTTTTCGCATTTTGGCGCTCCCGCACCACCACTCTCCAATCTTTACCATCTCGCCGGTCCCGCACAACTAACTTTCCGATCTTTCCCATCTTACCTGTCCCACACCACCAACTTTCCAATCTTTCCTATCTCACCTGTCCCGAACCAACATCTTTCCGATTTTTCCCATCTTGCCGGTAGAGCACCACCAACTCTATGAACTTTCCCATCTCGCCCGTCCCGCACCACCAACTTTCCAATCTTTCCTATCTCACCTGTCCCGAACCAACATCTTTCTGATTTTTCCCATCTTGCCGGTCGAGCACCACCAAATCTACGAACTTTCCCATCTCGCCCGTCCCGCACCACCACTCTCTGATCTTTACCAACTCGATGGTCCCGCACCACCAACTTTCCGATATTTCTCATCTCGCCCGCCACGCACCACCAACTTTCCATTCTTTCCTATCTCGCCCGTCCCGCAACACAATCTTTCCGATCTTTCCCATCTTGCCCGTCCTGCACAACCAACTATACGATCTTTCCCATCTCGCAAGTCCCGCACCACCAACTTTCCGATCTTTCCCATCTCGCCTGTCTCGCACCACCAACTTTCCAATATTTCTTTTCTCACCTGTCCCGCACCACCACCTTTCCAATCTTTTCTATCTTGCCCGTCCCGCACAACATTCTTTTCGATCATTCCCCTGTTGCCCATCCTCCGATTTTTCCCATCTTGCCGATCCCGAACTACCAATCTCCGATCTTTACCGACTCGCCCGTCCCGCACGACCAACTTTCCGATAATTCTCATCTCGTCCCCCCACGCACCACAAACTTTCCATTCTTTTCCATCTCGCCCATCTTACCAGTCCCGCAAAAACAACTTTCCAATCTTTCCCATCTCGCATGTCTCGCAGCACCAACTTTCCGATCTTTCCCATCTCACCCGTCCCGCACCACCACCTTTCCAATCTTTCCCAACTCGCCTGTCCCGCACCACAATCTTTCTAATCTTTCCGTTCATTCCCCTCTTGCCCATCCCGCACCACCAACTGTCCGATCTTTACCATCTCGCCCGTCCCACACCACCACTCTCCGATCTTTCCCATCTCGCCCGTCTTCCACCACCAACTTTCTGATCTTTCCCATCTCACCTGTCCCGCACCACCACTTTCCAATCTTTCCTATCTCGCCCGTCCCGCACAACCAACTTTCCAATATTTCCTATCTCGCAACCGGCACCACCAACTTTCCAATCTTTTTCGCATTTTGGCGCTCCCGCACCACCACTCTCCAATCTTTACCATCTCGCCGGTCCCGCACAACTAACTTTCCGATCTTTCCCATCTTACCCATCTTACCTGTCCCACACCACCAACTTTCCAATCTTTCCTATCTCACCTGTCCCGAACCAACATCTTTCCGATTTTTCCCATCTTGCCGGTAGAGCACCACCAACTCTACGAACTTTCCCATCTCGCCCGTCCCGCACCACCACTCTCTGATCTTTACCATCTCGATGGTCCCGCACCACCAACTTTCCGATATTTCTCATCTCGCCCGCCACGCACCACCAACTTTCCATTCTTTTCTGTCTCGCCCGTCCCGCAACACAATCTTTCCGATCTTTCCCATCTTGCCCGTCCTGCACAACCAACTGTACGATATTTCCCATCTCGCCTGTCTCGCACCACCAACTTTCCGATCTTTCCCATCTTGCCCGTCCTGCACAACCAACTGTACGATATTTCCCATCTCGCAAGTCCCGCACCACCAACTTTCCGATCTTTCCCATCTCGCCTGTCTCGCACCACCAACTTTCCGATCTTTCCCATCTTACCTAGCCGCACCACCAACTTTCCAATCTTTCCTATCTCACGTGTCCCGCACCACCAACTTTCCAATCTTTTTCGCATCTCGCCCGTCCCGCACCACCAACTTTACGATCTTTCCCATCTCGCCTGTCCCGCACCACAAACTTTCCGATCTTTCCTATCTCGCCCGTCTCGCACCACCAACTTTCCAATCTTTCCCCTCTCACCTGTCCCGCACCACCAACTTTCCAATCTTTCCTATCTCGCCCGTCCCGCACCACCATCTTTCCGATCTTTCCCATCTTGCCATTCCAGCACCACCAACTTTATGATCTTTCACATCTCGCCTGTCTCGCACCACCAACTTTCCAATCTATCCCCTTTCACCTGTCCCGCACCTCCAACTTTCCTATCTTTCCTATCTCGCCCGTCCTGCACCACCAACTTTCCAATCTTTTTCGCATTTCGGCGCTCCCGCACCACCACTCTCCAATCTTTACCATCTCGCCGGCTCGCCCGTCCTGCACCACCAACTTTCCGATCTTTTTCGCATCTCGCCCGTTCCGCACAACTAACTTTCCGATCTTTCCCATCTTACCTGTCCCACACCCTCAACTTTCCAATCTTTCCTATCTCACCCGTCCCGAACCACCATCTTTTCGATTTTTCCCATCTTGCCGGTCGAGCACCACCAACTATACAAACTTTCCCATCTTGCCCGTCCCGCACCACCACTCTCTGATCTTTACCATCTCGCCGGTCCCGCACCACCAACTTCCCGATATTTCTCATCTCGCCTGCCACGCAACACCAACTTTCAATTCTTTTCCACTTCTCCCGTCCCGCACCACCAACTTTCCAATATTTCCTATCTCGCCCGTCCGGCACCACCAACTTTCCAATCTTTTTCGCATTTTGGCGCTCCCGCACCACCACTCTCCAATCTTTACCATCTCGCCGGTCCCGCACAACTAACTTTCCGATCTTTCCCATCTTACCTGTCCCACACCACCAACTTTCCAATCTTTCCTATCTCACCTGTCCCGAACCAACATCTTTCCGATTTTTCCCATCTTGCCGGTAGAGCACCACCAACTCTATGAACTTTCCCATCTCGCCCGTCCCGCACCACCACTCTCTGATCTTTACCATCTCGATGGTCCCGCACCACCAACTTTCCGATATTTCTCATCTCGCCCGCCACGCACCACCAACTTTCCATTCTTTTCTGTCTCGCCCGTCCCGCAACACAATCTTTCCGATCTTTCCCATCTTGCCCGTCCTGCACAACCAACTGTACGATATTTCCCATCTCGCCTGTCTCGCACCACCAACTTTCCGATCTTTCCCATCTTGCCCGTCCTGCACAACCAACTGTACGATATTTCCCATCTCGCAAGTCCCGCACCACCAACTTTCCGATCTTTCCCATCTCGCCTGTCTCGCACCACCAACTTTCCGATCTTTCCCATCTTACCTAGCCGCACCACCAACTTTCCAATCTTTCCTATCTCACGTGTCCCGCACCACCAACTTTCCAATCTTTTTCGCATCTCGCCCGTCCCGCACCACCAACTTTACGATCTTTCCCATCTCGCCTGTCCCGCACCACAAACTTTCCGATCTTTCCTATCTCGCCCGTCTCGCACCACCAACTTTCCAATCTTTCCCCTCTCACCTGTCCCGCACCACCAACTTTCCAATCTTTCCTATCTCGCCCGTCCCGCACCACCATCTTTCCGATCTTTCCCATCTTGCCATTCCAGCACCACCAACTTTATGATCTTTCACATCTCGCCTGTCTCGCACCACCAACTTTCCAATCTATCCCCTTTCACCTGTCCCGCACCTCCAACTTTCCTATCTTTCCTATCTCGCCCGTCCTGCACCACCAACTTTCCAATCTTTTTCGCATTTCGGCGCTCCCGCACCACCACTCTCCAATCTTTACCATCTCGCCGGCTCGCCCGTCCTGCACCACCAACTTTCCGATCTTTTTCGCATCTCGCCCGTTCCGCACAACTAACTTTCCGATCTTTCCCATCTTACCTGTCCCACACCCTCAACTTTCCAATCTTTCCTATCTCACCCGTCCCGAACCACCATCTTTTCGATTTTTCCCATCTTGCCGGTCGAGCACCACCAACTATACAAACTTTCCCATCTTGCCCGTCCCGCACCACCACTCTCTGATCTTTACCATCTCGCCGGTCCCGCACCACCAACTTCCCGATATTTCTCATCTCGCCTGCCACGCAACACCAACTTTCAATTCTTTTCCACTTCTCCCGTCCCGCACCACCAACTTTCCAATATTTCCTATCTCGCCCGTCCGGCACCACCAACTTTCCAATCTTTTTCGCATTTTGGCGCTCCCGCACCACCACTCTCCAATCTTTACCATCTCGCCGGTCCCGCACAACTAACTTTCCGATCTTTCCCATCTTACCTGTCCCACACCACCAACTTTCCAATCTTTCCTATCTCACCTGTCCCGAACCAACATCTTTCCGATTTTTCCCATCTTGCCGGTAGAGCACCACCAACTCTATGAACTTTCCCATCTCGCCCGTCCCGCACCACCACTCTCTGATCTTTACCATCTCGATGGTCCCGCACCACCAACTTTCCGATATTTCTCATCTCGCCCGCCACGCACCACCAACTTTCCATTCTTTTCTGTCTCGCCCGTCCCGCAACACAATCTTTCCGATCTTTCCCATCTTGCCCGTCCTGCACAACCAACTGTACGATATTTCCCATCTCGCCTGTCTCGCACCACCAACTTTCCGATCTTTCCCATCTTGCCCGTCCTGCACAACCAACTGTACGATATTTCCCATCTCGCAAGTCCCGCACCACCAACTTTCCGATCTTTCCCATCTCGCCTGTCTCGCACCACCAACTTTCCGATCTTTCCCATCTCGCCCGTCTCGCACCACCAACTTTCCAATCTTTCCCCTCTCACCTGTCCCGCACAACCAACTTTCCAATATTTCCTATCTCGCAACCGGCACCACCAACTTTCCAATCTTTTTCGCATTTTGGCGCTCCCGCACCACCACTCTCCAATCTTTACCATCTCGCCGGTCCCGCACAACTAACTTTCCGATCTTTCCCATCTTACCTGTCCCACACCACCAACTTTCCAATCTTTCCTATCTCACCTGTCCCGAACCAACATCTTTCCGATTTTTCCCATCTTGCCGGTAGAGCACCACCAACTCTACGAACTTTCCCATCTCGCCCGTCCCGCACCACCACTCTCTGATCTTTACCATCTTGATGGTCCCGCACCACCAACTTTCCGATATTTCTCATCTCGCCCGCCACGCACCACCAACTTTCCATTCTTTTCTGTCTCGCCCGTCCCGCAACACAATCTTTCCGATCTTTCCCATCTTGCCCGTCCTGCACAACCAACTGTACGATATTTCCCATCTCGCAAGTCCCGCACCACCAACTTTCCGATCTTTCCCATCTCGCCCGTCTTCCAACACCAACTTTCCGATTTTTCCCATCTTACCTAGCCGCACCACCAACTTTCCAATCTTTCCTATCTCACGTGTCCCGCACCACCAACTTTCCAATCTTTTTCGCATCTCGCCCGTCCCGCACCACCAACTTTACGATCTTTCCCATCTCGCCTGTCCCGCACCACAAACTTTCCGATCTTTCCTATCTCGCCCGTCTCGCACCACCAACTTTCCAATCTTTCCCCTCTCACCTGTCCCGCACCACCAACTTTCCAATCTTTCCTATCTCGCCCGTCCCGCACCACCATCTTTCCGATCTTTCCCATGTTGCCATTCCAGCACCACCAACTTTATGATCTTTCACATCTCGCCTGTCTCGCACCACCAACTTTCCAATCTATCCCCTTTCACCTGTCCCGCACCTCCAACTTTCCTATCTTTCCTATCTCGCCCGTCCTGCACCACCAACTTTCCAATCTTTTTCGCATTTCGACGCTCCCGCACCACCACTCTCCAATCTTTACCATCTCGCCGGCTCGCCCGTCCTGCACCACCAACTTTCCGATCTTTTTCGCATCTCGCCCGTTCCGCACAACTAACTTTCCGATCTTTCCCATCTTACCTGTCCCACACCCTCAACTTTCCAATCTTTCCTATCTCACCCGTCCCGAACCACCATCTTTTCGATTTTTCCCATCTTGCCGGTCGAGCACCACCAACTATACAAACTTTCCCATCTTGCCCGTCCCGCACCACCACTCTCTGATCTTTACCATCTCGCTGGTCCCGCACCACCAACTTCCCGATATTTCTCATCTCGCCTGCCACGCAACACCAACTTTCAATTCTTTTCCACTTCTCCCGTCCCGCACCACCAACTTTCCAATATTTCCTATCTCGCCCGTCCGGCACCACCAACTTTCCAATCTTTTTCGCATTTTGGCGCTCCCGCACCACCACTCTCCAATCTTTACCATCTCGCCGGTCCCGCACAACTAACTTTCCGATCTTTCCCATCTTACCTGTCCCACACCACCAACTTTCCAATCTTTCCTATCTCACCTGTCCCGAACCAACATCTTTCCGATTTTTCCCATCTTGCCGGTAGAGCACCACCAACTCTATGAACTTTCCCATCTCGCCCGTCCCGCACCACCACTCTCTGATCTTTACCATCTCGATGGTCCCGCACCACCAACTTTCCGATATTTCTCATCTCGCCCGCCACGCACCACCAACTTTCCATTCTTTTCTGTCTCGCCCGTCCCGCAACACAATCTTTCCGATCTTTCCCATCTTGCCCGTCCTGCACAACCAACTGTACGATATTTCCCATCTCGCCTGTCTCGCACCACCAACTTTCCGATCTTTCCCATCTTGCCCGTCCTGCACAACCAACTGTACGATATTTCCCATCTCGCAAGTCCCGCACCACCAACTTTCCGATCTTTCCCATCTCGCCTGTCTCGCACCACCAACTTTCCGATCTTTCCCATCTCGCCCGTCTCGCACCACCAACTTTCCAATCTTTCCCCTCTCACCTGTCCCGCACAACCAACTTTCCAATATTTCCTATCTCGCAACCGGCACCACCAACTTTCCAATCTTTTTCGCATTTTGGCGCTCCCGCACCACCACTCTCCAATCTTTACCATCTCGCCGGTCCCGCACAACTAACTTTCCGATCTTTCCCATCTTACCTGTCCCACACCACCAACTTTCCAATCTTTCCTATCTCACCTGTCCCGAACCAACATCTTTCCGATTTTTCCCATCTTGCCGGTAGAGCACCACCAACTCTACGAACTTTCCCATCTCGCCCGTCCCGCACCACCACTCTCTGATCTTTACCATCTTGATGGTCCCGCACCACCAACTTTCCGATATTTCTCATCTCGCCCGCCACGCACCACCAACTTTCCATTCTTTTCTGTCTCGCCCGTCCCGCAACACAATCTTTCCGATCTTTCCCATCTTGCCCGTCCTGCACAACCAACTGTACGATATTTCCCATCTCGCAAGTCCCGCACCACCAACTTTCCGATCTTTCCCATCTCGCCCGTCTTCCAACACCAACTTTCCGATTTTTCCCATCTTACCTAGCCGCACCACCAACTTTCCAATCTTTCCTATCTCACGTGTCCCGCACCACCAACTTTCCAATCTTTTTCGCATCTCGCCCGTCCCGCACCACCAACTTTACGATCTTTCCCATCTCGCCTGTCCCGCACCACAAACTTTCCGATCTTTCCTATCTCGCCCGTCTCGCACCACCAACTTTCCAATCTTTCCCCTCTCACCTGTCCCGCACCACCAACTTTCCAATCTTTCCTATCTCGCCCGTCCCGCACCACCATCTTTCCGATCTTTCCCATGTTGCCATTCCAGCACCACCAACTTTATGATCTTTCACATCTCGCCTGTCTCGCACCACCAACTTTCCAATCTATCCCCTTTCACCTGTCCCGCACCTCCAACTTTCCTATCTTTCCTATCTCGCCCGTCCTGCACCACCAACTTTCCAATCTTTTTCGCATTTCGACGCTCCCGCACCACCACTCTCCAATCTTTACCATCTCGCCGGCTCGCCCGTCCTGCACCACCAACTTTCCGATCTTTTTCGCATCTCGCCCGTTCCGCACAACTAACTTTCCGATCTTTCCCATCTTACCTGTCCCACACCCTCAACTTTCCAATCTTTCCTATCTCACCCGTCCCGAACCACCATCTTTTCGATTTTTCCCATCTTGCCGGTCGAGCACCACCAACTATACAAACTTTCCCATCTTGCCCGTCCCGCACCACCACTCTCTGATCTTTACCATCTCGCTGGTCCCGCACCACCAACTTCCCGATATTTCTCATCTCGCCTGCCACGCAACACCAACTTTCAATTCTTTTCCACTTCTCCCGTCCCGCACCACCAACTTTCCAATATTTCCTATCTCGCCCGTCCGGCACCACCAACTTTCCAATCTTTTTCGCATTTTGGCGCTCCCGCACCACCACTCTCCAATCTTTACCATCTCGCCGGTCCCGCACAACTAACTTTCCGATCTTTCCCATCTTACCTGTCCCACACCACCAACTTTCCAATCTTTCCTATCTCACCTGTCCCGAACCAACATCTTTCCGATTTTTCCCATCTTGCCGGTAGAGCACCACCAACTCTATGAACTTTCCCATCTCGCCCGTCCCGCACCACCACTCTCTGATCTTTACCATCTCGATGGTCCCGCACCACCAACTTTCCGATATTTCTCATCTCGCCCGCCACGCACCACCAACTTTCCATTCTTTTCTGTCTCGCCCGTCCCGCAACACAATCTTTCCGATCTTTCCCATCTTGCCCGTCCTGCACAACCAACTGTACGATATTTCCCATCTCGCCTGTCTCGCACCACCAACTTTCCGATCTTTCCCATCTTGCCCGTCCTGCACAACCAACTGTACGATATTTCCCATCTCGCAAGTCCCGCACCACCAACTTTCCGATCTTTCCCATCTCGCCTGTCTCGCACCACCAACTTTCCGATCTTTCCCATCTCGCCCGTCTCGCACCACCAACTTTCCAATCTTTCCCCTCTCACCTGTCCCGCACCACCAACTTTCCAATCTTTCCTATCTCGCCCGTCCCGCACCACCATCTTTCCGATCTTTCCCATGTTGCCATTCCAGCACCACCAACTTTATGATCTTTCACATCTCGCCTGTCTCGCACACCTGTCCCGCACCTCCAACTTTCCTATCTTTCCTATCTCGCCCGTCCTGCACCACCAACTTTCCAATCTTTTTCGCATTTCGGCGCTCCCGCACCACCACTCTCCAATCTTTACCATCTCGCCGGCTCGCCCGTCCTGCACCACCAACTTTCCGATCTTTTTCGCATCTCGCCCGTTCCGCACAACTAACTTTCCGATCTTTCCCATCTTGCCGATCCCGAACTACCAATCTCCGATCTTTACCATCTCGCCCGTCCCGCACCACCACTCTCCGATCTTTACCGACTCGCCCGTCCCGCACGACCAACTTTCCGATAATTCTCATCTCGTCCCCCCACGCACCACAAACTTTCCATTCTTTTCCATCTCGCCCATCTTACCAGTCGCGCAAAAACAACTTTCCAATCTTTCCCATCTCGCATGTCTCGCAGCACCAACTTTCCGATCTTTCCCATCTCACCCGTCCCGCATCACCACCTTTCCAATCTTTCCCAACTCGCCTGTCCCGCACCACAATCTTTCTAATCTTTCCGTTCATTCCCCTCTTGCCCATCCCGCACCACCAACTGTGCGATCTTTACCATCTCGCCCGTCCCACACCACCACTCTCCGATCTTTCCCATCTCGCCCGTCTTCCACCACCAACTTTCTGATCTTTCCCATCTCACCTGTCCCGCACCACCACTTTCCAATCTTTCCTATCTCGCCCGTCCCGCACAACCAACTTTCCAATATTTCCTATCTCGCAACCGGCACCACCAACTTTCCAATCTTTTTCGCATTTTGGCGCTCCCGCACCACCACTCTCCAATCTTTACCATCTCGCCGGTCCCGCACAACTAACTTTCCGATCTTTCCCATCTTACCTGTCCCACACCACCAACTTTCCAATCTTTCCTATCTCACCTGTCCCGAACCAACATCTTTCCGATTTTTCCCATCTTGCCGGTAGAGCACCACCAACTCTACGAACTTTCCCATCTCGCCCGTCCCGCACCACCACTCTCTGATCTTTACCATCTCGATGGTCCCGCACCACCAACTTTCCGATATTTCTCATCTCGCCCGCCACGCACCACCAACTTTCCATTCTTTTCTGTCTCGCCCGTCCCGCAACACAATCTTTCCGATCTTTCCCATCTTGCCCGTCCTGCACAACCAACTGTACGATATTTCCCATCTCGCCTGTCTCGCACCACCAACTTTCCGATCTTTCCCATCTTGCCCGTCCTGCACAACCAACTGTACGATATTTCCCATCTCGCAAGTCCCGCACCACCAACTTTCCGATCTTTCCCATCTCGCCTGTCTCGCACCACCAACTTTCCGATCTTTCCCATCTCGCCCGTCTCGCACCACCAACTTTCCAATCTTTCCCCTCTCACCTGTCCCGCACAACCAACTTTCCAATATTTCCTATCTCGCAACCGGCACCACCAACTTTCCAATCTTTTTCGCATTTTGGCGCTCCCGCACCACCACTCTCCAATCTTTACCATCTCGCCGGTCCCGCACAACTAACTTTCCGATCTTTCCCATCTTACCTGTCCCACACCACCAACTTTCCAATCTTTCCTATCTCACCTGTCCCGAACCAACATCTTTCCGATTTTTCCCATCTTGCCGGTAGAGCACCACCAACTCTACGAACTTTCCCATCTCGCCCGTCCCGCACCACCACTCTCTGATCTTTACCATCTTGATGGTCCCGCACCACCAACTTTCCGATATTTCTCATCTCGCCCGCCACGCACCACCAACTTTCCATTCTTTTCTGTCTCGCCCGTCCCGCAACACAATCTTTCCCATCTTGCCCGTCCTGCACAACCAACTGTACGATATTTCCCATCTCGCAAGTCCCGCACCACCAACTTTCCGATCTTTCCCATCTCGCCTGTCTCGCACCACCAACTTTCCGATCTTTCCCATCTCGCCCGTCTTCCAACACCAACTTTCCGATTTTTCCCATCTTACCTAGCCGCACCACCAACTTTCCAATCTTTCCTATCTCACGTGTCCCGCACCACCAACTTTCCAATCTTTTTCGCATCTCGCCCGTCCCGCACCACCAACTTTACGATCTTTCCCATCTCGCCTGTCCCGCACCACAAACTTTCCGATCTTTCCTATCTCGCCCGTCTCGCACCACCAACTTTCCAATCTTTCCCCTCTCACCTGTCCCGCACCACCAACTTTCCAATCTTTCCTATCTCGCCCGTCCAGCACCACCAACTTTATGATCTTTCACATCTCGCCTGTCTCGCACCACCAACTTTCCAATCTATCCCCTTTCACCTGTCCCGCACCTCCAACTTTCCTATCTTTCCTATCTCGCCCGTCCTGCACCACAAACTTTCCAATCTTTTTCGCATTTCGGCGCTCCCGCACCACCACTCTCCAATCTTTACCATCTCGCCGGCTCGCCCGTCCTGCACCACCAACTTTCCGATCTTTTTCGCATCTCGCCCGTTCCGCACAACTAACTTTCCGATCTTTCCCATCTTACCTGTCCCACACCCTCAACTTTCCAATCTTTCCTATCTCACCCGTCCCGAACCACCATCTTTTCGATTTTTCCCATCTTGCCGGTCGAGCACCACCAACTATACAAACTTTCCCATCTTGCCCGTCCCGCACCACCACTCTCTGATCTTTACCATCTCGCCGGTCCCGCACCACCAACTTCCCGATATTTCTCATCTCGTCTGCCACGCAACACCAACTTTCAATTCTTTTCCACTTCTCCCGTCCCGCACCACCAACTTTCCAATATTTCCTATCTCGCCCGTCCGGCACCACCAACTTTCCAATCTTTTTCGCATTTTGGCGCTCCCGCACCACCACTCTCCAATCTTTACCATCTCGCCGGTCCCGCACAACTAACTTTCCGATCTTTCCCATCTTACCTGTCCCACACCACCAACTTTCCAATCTTTCCTATCTCACCTGTCCCGAACCAACATCTTTCCGATTTTTCCCATCTTGCCGGTAGAGCACCACCAACTCTATGAACTTTCCCATCTCGCCCGTCCCGCACCACCACTCTCTGATCTTTACCATCTCGATGGTCCCGCACCACCAACTTTCCGATATTTCTCATCTCGCCCGCCACGCACCACCAACTTTCCATTCTTTTCTGTCTCGCCCGTCCCGCAACACAATCTTTCCGATCTTTCCCATCTTGCCCGTCCTGCACAACCAACTGTACGATATTTCCCATCTCGCCTGTCTCGCACCACCAACTTTCCGATCTTTCCCATCTTGCCCGTCCTGCACAACCAACTGTACGATATTTCCCATCTCGCAAGTCCCGCACCACCAACTTTCCGATCTTTCCCATCTCGCCTGTCTCGCACCACCAACTTTCCGATCTTTCCCATCTCGCCCGTCTCGCACCACCAACTTTCCAATCTTTCCCCTCTCACCTGTCCCGCACCACCAACTTTCCAATCTTTCCTATCTCGCCCGTCCCGCACCACCATCTTTCCGATCTTTCCCATCTTGCCATTCCAGCACCACCAACTTTATGATCTTTCACATCTCGCCTGTCTCGCACACCTGTCCCGCACCTCCAACTTTCCTATCTTTCCTATCTCGCCCGTCCTGCACCACCAACTTTCCAATCTTTTTCGCATTTCGGCGCTCCCGCACCACCACTCTCCAATCTTTACCATCTCGCCGGCTCGCCCGTCCTGCACCACCAACTTTCCGATCTTTTTCGCATCTCGCCCGTTCCGCACAACTAACTTTCCGATCTTTCCCATCTTGCCGATCCCGAACTACCAATCTCCGATCTTTACCATCTCGCCCGTCCCGCACCACCACTCTCCGATCTTTACCGACTCGCCCGTCCCGCACGACCAACTTTCCGATAATTCTCATCTCGTCCCCCCACGCACCACAAACTTTCCATTCTTTTCCATCTCGCCCATCTTACCAGTCCCGCAAAAACAACTTTCCAATCTTTCCCATCTCGCATGTCTCGCAGCACCAACTTTCCGATCTTTCCCATCTCACCCGTCCCGCATCACCACCTTTCCAATCTTTCCCAACTCGCCTGTCCCGCACCACAATCTTTCTAATCTTTCCGTTCATTCCCCTCTTGCCCATCCCGCACCACCAACTGTCCGATCTTTACCATCTCGCCCGTCCCACACCACCACTCTCCGATCTTTCCCATCTCGCCCGTCTTCCACCACCAACTTTCTGATCTTTCCCATCTCACCTGTCCCGCACCACCAACTATACAAACTTTCCCATCTTGCCCGTCCCGCACCACCACTCTCTGATCTTTACCATCTCGCCGGTCCCGCACCACCAACTTCCCGATATTTCTCATCTCGTCTGCCACGCAACACCAACTTTCAATTCTTTTCCACTTCTCCCGTCCCGCACCACCAACTTTCCAATATTTCCTATCTCGCCCGTCCGGCACCACCAACTTTCCAATCTTTTTCGCATTTTGGCGCTCCCGCACCACCACTCTCCAATCTTTACCATCTCGCCGGTCCCGCACAACTAACTTTCCGATCTTTCCCATCTTACCTGTCCCACACCACCAACTTTCCAATCTTTCCTATCTCACCTGTCCCGAACCAACATCTTTCCGATTTTTCCCATCTTGCCGGTAGAGCACCACCAACTCTATGAACTTTCCCATCTCGCCCGTCCCGCACCACCACTCTCTGATCTTTACCATCTCGATGGTCCCGCACCACCAACTTTCCGATATTTCTCATCTCGCCCGCCACGCACCACCAACTTTCCATTCTTTTCTGTCTCGCCCGTCCCGCAACACAATCTTTCCGATCTTTCCCATCTTGCCCGTCCTGCACAACCAACTGTACGATATTTCCCATCTCGCCTGTCTCGCACCACCAACTTTCCGATCTTTCCCATCTTGCCCGTCCTGCACAACCAACTGTACGATATTTCCCATCTCGCAAGTCCCGCACCACCAACTTTCCGATCTTTCCCATCTCGCCTGTCTCGCACCACCAACTTTCCGATCTTTCCCATCTCGCCCGTCTCGCACCACCAACTTTCCAATCTTTCCCCTCTCACCTGTCCCGCACCACCAACTTTCCAATCTTTCCTATCTCGCCCGTCCCGCACCACCATCTTTCCGATCTTTCCCATCTTGCCATTCCAGCACCACCAACTTTATGATCTTTCACATCTCGCCTGTCTCGCACACCTGTCCCGCACCTCCAACTTTCCTATCTTTCCTATCTCGCCCGTCCTGCACCACCAACTTTCCAATCTTTTTCGCATTTCGGCGCTCCCGCACCACCACTCTCCAATCTTTACCATCTCGCCGGCTCGCCCGTCCTGCACCACCAACTTTCCGATCTTTTTCGCATCTCGCCCGTTCCGCACAACTAACTTTCCGATCTTTACCATCTCGCCCGTCCCGCACCACCACTCTCCGATCTTTACCGACTCGCCCGTCCCGCACGACCAACTTTCCGATAATTCTCATCTCGTCCCCCCACGCACCACAAACTTTCCATTCTTTTCCATCTCGCCCATCTTACCAGTCCCGCAAAAACAACTTTCCAATCTTTCCCATCTCGCATGTCTCGCAGCACCAACTTTCCGATCTTTCCCATCTCACCCGTCCCGCATCACCACCTTTCCAATCTTTCCCAACTCGCCTGTCCCGCACCACAATCTTTCTAATCTTTCCGTTCATTCCCCTCTTGCCCATCCCGCACCACCAACTGTCCGATCTTTACCATCTCGCCCGTCCCACACCACCACTCTCCGATCTTTCCCATCTCGCCCGTCTTCCACCACCAACTTTCTGATCTTTCCCATCTCACCTGTCCCGCACCACCACTTTCCAATCTTTCCTATCTCGCCCGTCCCGCACAACCAACTTTCCAATATTTCCTATCTCGCAACCGGCACCACCAACTTTCCAATCTTTTTCGCATTTTGGCGCTCCCGCACCACCACTCTCCAATCTTTACCATCTCGCCGGTCCCGCACAACTAACTTTCCGATCTTTCCCATCTTACCTGTCCCACACCACCAACTTTCCAATCTTTCCTATCTCACCTGTCCCGAACCAACATCTTTCCGATTTTTCCCATCTTGCCGGTAGAGCACCACCAACTCTACAAACTTTCCCATCTCGCCCGTCCCGCACCACCACTCTCTGATCTTTACCATCTCGATGGTCCCGCACCACCAACTTTCCGATATTTCTCATCTCGCCCGCCACGCACCACCAACTTTCCATTCTTTTCTGTCTCGCCCGTCCCGCAACACAATCTTTCCGATCTTTCCCATCTTGCCCGTCCTGCACAACCAACTGTACGATATTTCCCATCTCGCAAGTCCCGCACCACCAACTTTCCGATCTTTCCCATCTCGCCTGTCTCGCACCACAAACTTTCCGATCTTTCCTATCTCACGTGTCCCGCACCACCAACTTTCCAATCTTTTTCGCATCTCGCCCGTCCCGCACCACCAACTTTACGATCTTTCCCATCTCGCCTGTCCCGCACCACAAACTTTCCGATCTTTCCTATCTCGCCCGTCTCGCACCACCAACTTTCCAATCTTTCCCCTCTCACCTGTCCCGCACCACCAACTTTCCAATCTTTCCTATCTCGCCCGTCCCGCACCACCATCTTTCCGATCTTTCCCATCTCGCCTGTCCCGCACCACAAACTTTCCGATCTTTCCTATCTCGCCCGTCTCGCACCACCAACTTTCCAATCTTTCCCCTCTCACCTGTCCCGCACCACCAACTTTCCAATCTTTCCTATCTCGCCCGTCCCGCACCACCATCTTTCCGATCTTTCCCATCTTGCCATTCCAGCACCACCAACTTTATGATCTTTCACATCTCGCCTGTCTCGCACCACCAACTTTCCAATCTATCCCCTTTCACCTGTCCCGCACCTCCAACTTTCCTATCTTTCCTATCTCGCCCGTCCTGCACCACCAACTTTCCAATCTTTTTCGCATTTCGGCGCTCCCGCACCACCACTCTCCAATCTTTACCATCTCGCCGGCTCGCCCGTCCTGCACCACCAACTTTCCGATCTTTTTCGCATTTCGCCCGTTCCGCACAACCAACTTTCCGATCTTTCCCATCTCACCTAGCCGCACCACCAACTTTCCAATCTTTCCTATCTCACGTGCCCCGCACCACCAACTTTCCAATCTTGTTCGCATCTCGCCCGTCCCGCACTACCAACTTTACGATCTTTCCCATCTCGCCTGTCCCGCACCACAAACTTTCCGATCTTTCCTATCTCGCCCGTCTCGCACCACCAACTTTCCAATCTTTCCTATCTCGCCCGTCCCGCACCACCATCTTTCCGATCTTTCCCATCTTGCCATTCCCGCACCACCAACTTTATGATCTTTCACATCTCGCCTGTCTCGCACCACCAACTTTCTAATCTATCCCCTCTCACCTGTCCCGCACCTCCAACTTTCCTATCTTTCCTATCTCGCCCGTCCTGCACCACCAACTTTCCAATCTTTTTCGCATTTCGGCGCTCCCGCACGACCACTCTCCAATCTTTACCATCTCGCCGGCTCGCCCGTCCCACACCACCAACTTTCCAATCTTTCCTATCTCAACCGTCCCGAACCACCATCTTTTCGATTTTTCCCATCTTGCCGGTCGAGCACCACCAACTATACAAACTTTCCCATCTTGCCCGTCCCGCACCACCACTCTCTGATCTTTACCATCTCGCCGGTCCCGCACCACCAACTTCCCGATATTTCTCATCTCGCCCGCCACGCGACACCAACTTTCAATTCTTTTCCACTTCGCCCGTCCCGCAACACAATCTTTCCGATCTTTCCCATCTTGCCAATCCTGCACCACCAACCATACGATCTTTCCCATCCCGCAAGTCCCGCACCACCAACTTTCCGATCTTTCTCATCTCGCCTGTCTCGCACCACCAACTTTCCGATCTTTCCCATCTCACCTGTCCCGCACCACCACCTTTCCAATATTTCCTATCTCGCCCGTCCCGCACCACATTCTTTTCGATCATTTCCCTGTTGCCCATCCCGCACTACCAACTGTACGATCTTTCCCATCTCACCCATTCCGAAACACCACTCTCCGATCTTTCCTATCTCGGCCGTCCCGCAGTACCAACTTTTCAATCTTTCCTATCTCACCCGTCCCGCACCACCATCCTTCCGATTTTTCCCATCTTGCCGGTCCCGCACAACCAACTCTACGATCTTTCCCATCTCGCCGGTCCCGCACCACCACTATCTGATCTTTACCATCTCGCCGGTCCGGCACCACCAACTTTCCGATCTTTCCCATCTCGCCCGTCCTGCACCACCACTCTCCGATCTTTACCAACTCGCCCGTCCAGCACAACCAACTTTCCGATAATTCTCATCTCGTCCCCCCACGCACCACAAACTTTCCATTCTTTTCCATCTCCCCCGTCCCGCAACACAATCTTTCTGATCTTTCCCATCTTACCAGTCCCGCACAAACAACTTTCCAATCATTCCCATCTCGCATGTCTCGCAGCACCAACTTTCCGATCTTTCCCATCTCACCTGTCCCGCACCACCACCTTTCCAATCTTTTCTATCTCGCCCGTCCCGCACCACAATCTTTCCAATATTTCCGATCATTCCCCTCTTGCCCATCCCGCACCACCAACTTTCCGATATTTCTCATCTCGTCCGCCACGCACCACCAACTTTCAATTCTTTTCTATCTCGCCCGTCCCGCAACACAATCTTTCCGATCTTTCCTATCTTGCCCGTCCCACACCACAAACTCTACAATCTTTCCTATCTCGCCCTTTGCGAACCACCACCTTTCCAATCTTTGCTATCTCGCCCGTCCCGCACCACAATCTTTCCAATCTTTCCGATAATTCCCCTCTTGCCCATCCCGCACTCTCCGAGCTTTACCGACTCGCCCGTCCCGCACGACCAACTTTTCGATAATTCTCATCTCGCCCGCCACGCACCACAAACTTTTCATTCTTTTACATTTTGCCCGTCCCGCAACACAATCTTTCCGATATTTCCCATCTTGCCCGTCCCGCACCACCACTCTCCGATCCTGCACCACCAACTATACGATCTTTCCCATCTCGCAAGTCCCGCACCACCAATCTCCGATCTTTACCATCTCACCAGTCCCGCACAAACAACTTTCCAATCTTTACCATCTCGCTCGTCC
This sequence comes from Hippasteria phrygiana, assembly GCA_037893225.1. NCBI lineage: Eukaryota > Metazoa > Echinodermata > Asteroidea > Valvatida > Goniasteridae > Hippasteria > Hippasteria phrygiana. Next base: position 672,958 of record JAZGUH010000383.1, read on the forward strand.
CGCACCACCACTCTCCGATCTTTCCCATCTCGCCCGTCTTCCACCGCCAACTTTCCGATCTTTCCCATCTCACCAGTCCCGCACGCCCGACTTTCCAATCTTTCCTATCTCGCCTGTCCCGCACCACCAACTTTCCAATCTTTTTCGCATATCGCCGGTCCCGCACAACTAACTTTCCGATCTTTCCCATATTACCTGTCCCACACCACCAACTTTCCAATCCCTCCTATCTCACCTGTCCCGAACCACCATCTTTCCGATTTGTCCCATCTTGCCGGTCGAGCACCACCAACTCTACGAACTTTCCCATCTCGCCCGTCCCGCACCACCACTCTCTGATCTTTACCATCTCGCCAGTCCCGCACCACCAACTTTCCGATATTTCTCATCTCGCCCGCCACGCACCACCAACTTTCCATTCTTTTCTATCTCGCCCGTCCCGCAACACAATCTTTCCGATCTTTCCCATCTTGCCAAACCTGCACCACCAACTATACGACCTTTCCCATCTCGCCCGTCCCGCACCACCATCTTTCCGATCTTTTCCATCTTACCTGTCCCGCACCACCAACTTTCCAATCTTTCCTATCTCGCCTGTCCCGCACCACCAACTTTCCAATCTTTTTCGCATATCGCCTGTCTCGCACCACCAACTTTCCGATCTTTCTCATATTACCTGTCCCGCACCACCACCTTTCCAATCTTTCCCATCTCACCTGTCCCGCACCACCACCTTTCCAATCTTTCCCATCTCGCTTGTCCCGCACCACAATCTTTCTAATCTTCCGGATCATTCCCCTCTTGCCCATCCCGCACCACCAACTGTCCGATCTTTACCATCTCGCCCGTCCCGCACCACCACTCTCCGATCTTTCCCATCTCACCTGTCCCGCACCACCACATTTCCAATCTTTCCCATTTCGCCAGTCCCGTGCCACAACTCTCCGATCTTTACCATCTCGCTTGTCTCGCACCACCAACTTTCCGATCTTTCCCATCTCGCCTGTCCCGCACAACCAACTTTTCTATCTTTTTCATCTCGCCCGTCCCGCACCACCAACTGTACGTTCTTTCCAATCTCACCCATCCCGAAACACCACTCTCCGATCTTTACCATCTCGCCCATCCCACACCACCACTCTCCGATCTTTCCCATCTCACCTGTCTCGCCCATCCTGCAGCACCAACTTTACAATATTTTTCGCATCTAGCCCGTCCCGCACCACTAACTTTCCAATCTTTCCTATCTCGCCCATCCCGCACCACCATCTTTCCTATCTTCCCCGTCCAGCACCACCATCTTTCCCATCGTTCCCATCTCGCCGGTCCCGCACCACCATCTTTCCTATCTTCCCCGTCCAGCACCACCATCTTTCCCATCGTTCCCATCTTGCCCGCCCTGCACTGCCAACTTTCTGAAAGTTCCTATCTTGCCTGTCCCGCACCACCAACTCTGCGATCTTTACCATCTCGCCGGTCCCGCACTACCACTCTCCGATCTTTTCCATCTCGCCCGTAATGCACCAACTTTCCGATCTCGCCCGTCTCGCACCACCAACTTTCCGATCTTTCCCATCTCACCAGTCCCGTACAACCAACTTTTCCGATCTTTCCTATCTCGCCGATCCCGCAGCACCAACTTTCCAATCTTTACCCTCTCACCTGTCCCGCACCACCAACTTTCCAATCTTTCCTATCTCGCCCATCCAGCACCACCATCTTTCCTATCTTTCCCATCTCGCCCGTCCCGCACCACCAACTTTCCCATCTTTCCCATTTTGCCAGTCCCGCATCACAACTCTCCGATCTTTACCATCTCGCTTGTCTCGCACCACCAACTTTCCCATCTTTTCCATCTCGCACATCCCGCACCACCATCTTTCCTATCTTCCCCGTCCAGCACCACCAACTTTCCCATGGTTCCCATCTCGCCCGTCCCGCACCACCAACTTTCCGATATTTTCCATCTTGCCCGCCCTGCACTGCCAACTTTCTGAACTTTCCTATCTTGCCTGTCCCGCACCACCAACTCTGCGATCTTTACCATCTCGCCGGTCCCGCACTACCACTCTCCGATGTTTTAGATCTCGCCCGTCCTGCACCAACTTTCCGATCTCGCCCGTCTCGCACCACCAACTTTCCGATCTTTCCTATCTCACCTGTCCCGTACAACCAACTTGTCCGATCTTTCCTGTCTCGCCGATCCTGCAGCACCAACTTTCCAATCTTTACCCTCTCACCTGACCCGCACCACCAACTTTCCAATCTTTCCTATCTCGCCCATCCAGCACCACCATCTTTCCTATCTTTCCCATCTCGCCCGTCCCGTACCACCAACTTTCCCATCTTTCCCATTTCGCCAGTCCCGCATCACAACTCTCCGATCTTTACCATCTCGCTTGTCTCGCACCACCATATTTCCTATCTTTCCCATCTCGCCCGTCCCGCACCACCAACTTTCCTATCTTTCCCATCTCGCCCATCCCGCACCACCATCGTTCCTATCTTTCCCATCTCGCCCGTCCCGCACCACCAACTTTCCGATCTTTCCCATCTCGCACCACCAAATTTCCGATCTTTCCCATCTCGCAAGTCCCGCAACACCAATCTCCGATCTTTACCATCTCGCCCGTGCCGCACCACCAACTTTCCGATCTCCCATCTAGCCTGCCTCACACCACCAACTTTCTGATCGTTCCCCTCTCGCCCGTCACGCACCACAAACTTTCCGATATTTTCCATCTTGCCCGCCCTGCACTGCCAACTTTCTGAACTTTCCTATCTTGCATGTACTGCACCACCAACTCTCCGATCTTTATTATCTCGCTTGTCTCGCACCACCAACTTTCCGATCTTTCCCATCTCGCTCGTCCCGCACCACAAACTTTCCGATATTTTCCATCTTGCTCGCCCTGCACTGCCAACTTTCTGAACTTTCCTATCTTGTATGCCCCGCACCACCAACTCTGCGATCTTTACCATCTCGCCGGTCACGCACCACCACTCTTTCCCATCTCGCCGGTCACGCACCACCACTCTTTCCCATCTCGCACCACCAACTTTCCGATCTTTCCCATCTCGCCCGTCTCGCACCCCCAACTTTCCGATTTTTCCCATCTCACCTGTCCCGCACCACAAACTTTCCAATCTTTCCTATCTCGCCCGTCCCGCACCACAATCTTTCCGATCATTCCCATCTTGCTCATCCTACACCACAAACTCTATGATCTTTCCCATCTCCCCCGTCCCGCACCAACACTGTCCGATCTTTACCATTTTGCCGGTCCCGCACAACCAACTTTTCCGATCTTTCCTATCTCGCCCTTCCCGCACCACCATCTTTCCGATTTTTCCCATCTTACCGGTCCCGCACCACAAACTCTACGATTTTTCCCATCTCGCCCGTCCTGCACCACCACTCTCTGATCTTTCCCATCTCGCCCATCCTGCACCAATACTCTCCGATCTTTACCATCTCACCCGTCCCGCACCACCAACTTTCTGATATTTCTCATCTCGCCCGCCACGCACCACCAACTTTTCATTCTTTTCCAACTCACCCGTCCCGCAACACAATCTTTCCAATCTTTCCTATCTCGCCCGTCCCGCACCACAATCTTTCCGATCATTCCCATCTTGCCCATCCTACAACACCAACTCTACGTTCTTTCCCATCTCCCCCGTCCCGCACCACCACTGTCCGATCTTTACCATCTCACACTTCCCGCACCACCAACTTTCCCATCTTTCCCATTTCGCCAGTCCCGCACCACAACTCTCCGATCTTTACTATCTCGCTTGTCTCGCACCACCAACTTTCCGATCTTTCCTATCTCGCCCTTCCCGCACCACCATCTTTCCGATTTTTCCCATCTTGCCGGTCCCGCACCACAAACTCTACGATTTTTCCCATCTCGCCCGTCCTGCACCACCACTCTCTGATCTTTCCCATCTTGCCCGTCCTGCACCACTAACTATATGATCTTTCCCATCTCGCCCGTCCCGCAGCACCAACTTTCCAATCTTCTTCGCATCTCGTCTGTCCCGCACTACCAACTTTCCAATCTTTCCTATCTCGCCCGAACCGCACTACCAACTTTCCGATATTTCCCATCTCGCCCGCCCCGCACCACCAACTTTCTGATCTTTCCTATCTTGCCTGTCCCTCACCACAATCTTTCCGATCATTCTCCTCTTGCCCATCCCGCACCACCAACTGTACGATCTTTCAAATCTCACCCATCCCGAAACACCACTCTCTGATCTTTACCATCTTTCCAGTCCCACACCACCAACTTTCCGATCTTTCCCATCTCGCCCGTCCCGCACCACAATCTTTCCGATCATTCCCCTCTTGCCCATCCCGCACCACCAACTGTACGATCTTTCAAATCTCACCCATCCCGAAACACCACTCTCTGATCTTTACCATCTCGCCTGTCCTGCACAACAACTCTCCGATATTTCCCATCTCGCCCGTCTTCCAACACCAACTTTCCGATCTTTCCCATCTCACCTAGCTGCACCACCAACTTTCTAATCTTTTCTATCTCACCCGTCCCGCAGCACCAATTTTCCAAACTTGTTCGCATCTCGCCCGTCCCGCACAACAACTTTTCCGATCTTTCCTATCTCGCCTGTCCCGCACCACCAACTTTCCAATCTTTCCCCTCTCACCTGTCCCGCACCACCAACTTTCCAATCTTTCCTATCTCGCCCGTCCCGCACCACCTTCTTTCCGATCTTTCGCAACTTGCCCGTCCCGCACCACCAACTTTCCCATCTTTCCCATCTGGCCCGTGCCGCACCACTACTCTCCGATCTTTACCATCTCGCTTGTCTCGCACCACCAACTTTCCGATCTTTCCCATCTTACCTGTCCCGCACTACCAACTTTCCAATCTTTCCTATCTCGCCCGAACCGCACTACCAACTTTCAAATCTTTTTCTCATCTCACCCGTCCCGCACCACCAAATTTCCAATATTTCCCATCTCGCCCGCCCCGCACCACCAACTTTCTGATCTTTCCTATCTTGCCTGTCCTGCACCACCAACTCTACGATCTTTCCCATCTCACCCATCCCGCACCACCACTCTCCAATCTTTACCATCTCACCGGTCCCGAACAACGAACTTTCCGATCTTTCCCATCTCACCTGTCCCGCACAACCAACTATCTCGCCCATCCCGCAGCACCAACTTTACAATCTTTTTCGCATCTCCCCCGTCTCGCACCACCACTGTCCGATCTTTACCATCTCGCCGGTCCCGCACCACCAACTTTCCGATATTTCCCATCTCGCCCGGCACGCACCACCAATTTACGATCTTTCCCATCTAGCCAGTCCCGCACCACCAACTCTACGATCTTTACTATCTCGCCCGTCCCGCAGCACCAACTTTCCGATCTTTCCCATCTCGCCCGTCCTGCACCACCACTCTCCGATCTTTACCTTCTCGCCCGTCCCGCACCACCAACTTTCCGATATTTCCCACCTCGCCCGGCACGCACCACCAACTTTCCGATCTTTCCCATCTCGCCCGTCCCGCAACACAATCTTTCCGATCTTTCCCATCTTGCCCGTCCTGCACCACCAACTTTCCGATCTTTCCCATCTCGTCCGTCTCGCACCACCAACTTTCCGATTTTTCCCATCTCCCCGTCTCGCACCAACACTGTCCGATCTTTACCATCTCGCCGGTCCCGCACCACCAACTCTACGATCTTTCCCATCTCCCCCGTCCCGCACCACCACTGTCCGATTTTTCGAATCTCACCTGTCCCGCAAAACAAACTTTCCAATCTATCCTATCTCGCCCGTCCTGCACCACAATCTTTCCGATCATTCCCATCTTGCCCATCCTACAACACCAACTCTACGTTCTTTCCCATCTCCCCCGTCCCGCACCACCACTGTCCGATCTTTACCATCTCACACTTCCCGCACCACCAACTTTCCCATCTATCCCATTTCGCCAGTCCCGCACCACAACTCTCCGATCTTTACTATCTCGCTTGTCTCGCACCACCAACTTTCCGATCTTTCCCATCTCGCCTGTCCCACACCACCAACTTTCCGATATTTTCCATGTTGCCTGCCCTGCACTGCCAACTTTCTGAACTTTCCTATGCCGCACCACCAACTCAGCGATCTTTACCATCTCGCCGGTCCCGCACCACCACTCTCCGATCTTTCCCATCTCGCCGGTCCAGCACCAACTTTCCGATCTCGCCCGTCCCGCACCACCGACTTTCCGATCTTTCCCATCTCGCCCGTCCCGCACAACCAACTCTGCGATCTTTACCATCTCGCCGGTCCTGCACCACCACTCTCCGATCTTTCCCATCTCGCCCGTTCAGCACCAACTTTTCGATCTCGCCAGTCCCGCACAACCAACTTTTCGATCTTTCCCATCTTGCCCGTCCCGCACCACCAACTTTCCGATCTTTCACATCTCACCTGTCCCGCACCACCAACTTTCCAATCTTTCCTATCTCGCCAGTCCCGCACCACAATCTTTCCGATCATTCCCATCTTGCCCATCCTACAACACCAACTCTATGATCTTTCCTATCTCCCCCGTCCCGCACCACCACTGTCCGATCTTTACCATCTCGCCGGTCCCGCACCACCAACTGTACGATCTTTCCTATCTCACCCGTCCCGCAAAACCAACTTTTCCGATCTTTCCTATCTCGCCTGTCCCGCACCACCATCTTTCAGATTTTTCCCACCTTGCCGGTCCAGCACCACAAACTCTACGATTTTGTCCATCTCGCCCGTCCCGCACCACCACTCTCTGATCTTTACCATCTCGCCGGTCCCGCACCACCAACTTTCCGATCTTTCCCATCTCGCCCATCCTGCACCAATACTCTCCGATCTTTACCATCTCGCCCGTCCCGCACCACCATCTTTCCGATTTTTCCCATCTTGCCGGTCCCGCACCACAAACTCTACGATTTTTCCCATCTCGCTCGTCCCGCACCACCACTTCCCGATCTTTCCCATCTCGCCCGTCCCGCCCGTCCCGCACCACCAACTCTGCGATCTTTACCATCTCGCCGGTCCCGCACCACCACTCTCCGATCTTTCCAATCGCGCCCGTCCAGCACCAACTTTCCGATCTCGCCCGTCCCGCACCACCAACTTTTTTATCTTTCCCATCTCGCCCTCCCGCACAACCAACTTTCCGATCTTTCCCATCTCGCCCGTCTCGCATCACCAACTTTTCGATTTTTCCAATCTCACCTGTCCCGCACCACCAACTTTCCAATCTTTCCTATCTCGCCCGTCCCGCACCACAATCTTTCCGATCATTCCAATCTTGCCCATCCTACAACACCAACTCTACGATCTTTCCTATCTCCCCGGTCCGGCACCACCACTGTCCGATCTTTACCATCTCGCCGGTCCCGCACCACCAACTGTACGATCTTTCCTATCTCACCCGTCCCGCACAACCAACTTTTCCGATCTTTCCTATCTCGCCCGTCCTGCACCACCATCTTTCCCATTTTTCCCATCTTGAAGGTCCCGCACCACAAACTCTACGATTTTTCCCATCTCGCCCGTCCCGCACCACCACTCTCTGATCTTTACCATCTCGCCGGTCCCGCACCACCAACTTTTCATTCTTTTCCAGCTCGCCCGTCTTCCAACACCAACTTTCCGATCTTTCCCATCTCACCATATTTCTCATCTCGCCCGCCACGCACCACCAACTTTTCATTTTTTTCCAACTCGACCGCAACACAATCCCGCAACACAATCTTTCTGATCTTTCCCATCTCGCCCGTCCCGCACCACAATCTTTCCGATCCTGCATGCACCACCAACAGTACGATCTTTCCAATCTCACCCATCCCGAAACACCACTCTCCGATCTTTAACATCTCGCCCGTCCCGCACCACCACTCTCCGATCTTTACCATCTCGCTTGTCTCGCACCACCAACTTTCCGATCTTTCCCATCTTACCTGTCCCGCACTACCAACTTTCCAATCTTTCCTATCTCGCCAGAACCGCACTACCAATTTTCAAATCTTTTTCTCATCTCACCCGTCCCGCACCACCAACTTTCCGATATTTCCCATCTCGCCCGCCCCGCACCACCAACTTTCTGATCTTTCCTATCTTGCCTGTCCTGCACCACCAACTCTACGATCTTTCCCATCTTACCCATCCCGCACCACCACTCTCCAATCTTTACCATCTCACCGGTCCCGAACAACGAACTTTCCGATCTTTCCCATCTCACCTGTCCCGCACAACCAACTATCTCGCCCATCCCGCAGCACCAACTTTACAATCTTTTTCGCATCTCCCCCGTCTCGCACCACCACTGTCCGATCTTTACCATCTCGCCGGTCACGCACCACCAACTTTCCGATATTTCCCATCTCGCCCGGCACGCACCACCAATTTACGATCTTTCCCATCTAGCCAGTCCCGCACCACCACTCTCCGATCTTTACCTTCTCGCCCGTCCCGCACCACCAACTTTCCGATATTTCCCACCTCGCCCGGCACGCACCACCAACTTTCCGATCTTTTCCATCTCGCCCGTCCCGCAACACAATCTTTCCGATCTTTCCCATCTTGCCCGTCCTGCACCACCAACTTTCCGATCTTTCCCATCTCGTCCGTCTCGCACCACCAACTTTCCAATTTTTCCCATCTCACCTGTCCCGCACCACCAACTTTCCAATCTTTCCTATCTCGCCCGTCCCGCACCACAATCTTTTCGATCATGCCCATCTTGCCCATCCTACAACACCAACTCTACGATCTTTTCCATCTCCCCGTCTCGCACCACCACTGTCCGATCTTTACCATCTCGCCGGTCCCGCACCACCAACTCTACGATCTTTCCCATCTCCCCTGTCCCGCACCACCACTGTCCGATTTGTCCAATCTCACCTGTCCCGCAAAACCAACTTTCCAATCTATCCTATCTCGCCCGTCCCGCACCACAATCTTTCCGATCATTCCCATCTTGCCCATCCTACAACACCAACTCTACGATCTTTCCCATCTCCCCCGTCCCGCACCACCACTGTCCGATCTTTACCATCTCACACTTCCCGCACCACCAACTTTCCCATCTTTCCCATCTCGACCGCCACGCACCACCAACTTTCTGATCTTTCCTATCTTGCCTGTCCTGCACCACCAACTCTACGATCTTTCCCATCTCACCGATCCCGCACCACCACTCTCCAATCTTTACCATCTCACCGGTCCCGAACAACGAACTTTCCGATCTTTCCCATCTCACCTGTCCCGCACAACCAACTATCTCGCCCATCCCGCAGCACCAACTTTACAATCTTTTTCGCATCTCCCCCGTCTCGCACCACCACTCTCCAATCTTTACCATCTCACCGGTCCCGAACAACGAACTTTCCGATCTTTCCCATCTCACCTGTCCCGCACAACCAACTATCTCGCCCATCCCGCAGCACCAACTTTACAATCTTTTTCGCATCTCCCCCGTCTCGCACCACCACTGTCCGATCTTTACCATCTCGCCGGTCACGCACCACCAACTTTCCGATATTTCCCATCTCGCCCGGCACGCACCACCAATTTACGATCTTTCCCATCTAGCCAGTCCCGCACCACCAACTCTACGATCTTTACTATCTCGCCCGTCCCGCACTACCAACTTTCCGATCTTTCCCATCTCGCCCGTCCTGCACCACCACTCTCCGATCTTTACCTTCTCGCCCGTCCCGCACCACCAACTTTCCGATATTTCCCACCTCGCCCGGCACGCACCACCAACTTTCCGATCTTTTCCATCTCGCCCGTCCCGCAACACAATCTTTCCGATCTTTCCCATCCTGCACCACCAACTTTCCGATCTTTCCCATCTCGTCCGTCTCGCACCACCACTGTCCGATCTTTACCATCTCGCCGGTCCCGCACCACCAACTCTACGATCTTTCCCATCTCCCCTGTCCCGCACCACCACTGTCCGATTTTTCCAATCTCACCTGGCCCGCAAAACCAACTTTCCAATCTATCCTATCTCGCCCGTCCCGCACCACAATCTTTCCGATCATTCCCATCTTGCCCATCCTACAACACCAACTCTACGATCTTTCCCATCTCCCCCGTCCCGCACCACCACTGTCCGATCTTTACCATCTCACACTTCCCGCACCACCAACTTTCCCATCTTTCCCATTTCGCCAGTCCCGCACCACAACTCTCCGATCTTTATGTGACCAGACCGTATGGTCGGTCACCTACTTCTCATTTTTTTATATACTTGTGACAATAGGCCACATAGTTCATACTGCTGCCTCTGTTTGATTGTTCCCTGAGGATTGTCCTTCGGTATGGCATTTTATTATTCCTGGGAACAATCAACTGGGCAGCGGTTGGACTGTGTGGCATGTCTTAAATAACCTTACATAACCTTTTGTATTTGTGTTAAAGCGCCACATATAAGTGGTATTTTTGGGGTGGAGGCCAGTTTTTCTTTGCTGGCTGCCACCGAGTGTACTGGTGATAAACTCCAACTCTTGTGCATGAGCCGTAGTGCTGCAGAATTACACCCGCTTGGATAATTCTAGTAAGTTCCTGATTTTATAACTTAATGTTTATCTATGTTATTTATGTATCGAATAACTATCAGTTTATTATGTTTACTATATTAGTTTCATTTATTTTATTCATTGCAGTCATCCTTGCATCTAGTCGTTGACTGTCGTTTTATGCCATCATATATATACAAATCTTAATTCATTTGTAATTTTTAAAGTATTGATTGATTGAAAATGTACACAATAAAATTCAAATGTATTTTTCTAAAAGGAGAGCTATCTCGTGCATTTTCTTCGTAAACGCCCGCTGTTTTGTCTTTTAAGGGATTGATTTTTTTCAGTATCCCCATCACCGCATGGCTACATTTACCATCTCGCTTGTCTAGCACCACCAACTTTCCGATCTTTCCCATCTCGCCCGTCCCGCACCACCAACTTTCCGATATTTTCCATGTTGCCTGCCCTGCACTGCCAACTTTCTGAACTTTCCTATCTTGCCTGTCCCGCACCACCAACTCTGCGACCTTTACCATCTCGCCAGTCCCGCACCACCACTCTGCGATCTTTCCCATCTCGCCGGTCCAGCACCAACTTTCCGATCTCGCCCGTCCCGCACCACCAACTTTCCGATCTTTCCCATCTCGCCCGTCCCGCACAAACAACTCTGCGATCTTTACCATCTCGCCAGTCCTCCACCACCACTCTCCGATCTTTCCCATCTCGCCCGTCCAGCACCAACTTTTCAATCTCGCCCGTCCCGCACAACCAACTCTGCGATCTTTACCATCTCGCCGGTCCTGCACCACCACTCTCCGATCTTTCCCATCTCGCCCGAACCGTACTACCAACTTTCAAATATTTTTCTCATCTCACCCGTCCCGCACCACCAACTTTCCGATATTTCCCATCTCGCCCGCCACGCACCACCAACTTTCTGATCTTTCCTATCTTGCCTGTTCTGCACCACCAACTGTACGATCTTTCCCATCTCACCAATCCCGCACCACCACTCTCCAATCTTTACCATCTCACCGGTCCCGAACAACTAACTTTTCGATCTTTCCCATCTCACCTGTCCCGCACAACCAACTATCTCGCCCATCCCGCAGCACCAACTTTACAATCTTTTTCGCATCTCGCCCGTCCCGCACCACCACTCTCCGATCTTTACCTTCTCGCCCGTCCCGCACCACCAACTTTCTGATATTTCCCATCTCGCACGGCACGCACCACCAACTCTACGATCTTTCCCATCTAGCCGGTCCCGCACCACCAACTCTACGATCTTTCCTATCTAGCCAGTCCCGCACTACCAACTTTCCGATCTTTCCCATCTCGCCCGTCCTGCACCACCAACTTTCCGATATTTCCCATCTCGCCCGACACGCACCACCAACTTTCCGATCTTTCCCATCTTGCCCGTCCTGCACCACCAACTTTCCGATCTTTCCCTTCTCGCCCGTCCCGCACCACCAACTTTCCGATATTTCCCATCTCGCCTGTCCCACACCACCAACTTTCCGATATTTTCCATGTTGCCTGCCCTGCACTGCCAACTTTCTGAACTTTCCTATCCCGCACCACCAACTCAGCGATCTTTACCATCTCGCCGGTCCCGCACCACCACTCTCCGATCTCGCCGGTCCAGCACCAACTTTCCGATCTCGCCCGTCCCGCACCACCGACTTTCCGATCTTTCCCATCTCGCCCGTCCCGCACAACCAACTCTGCGATCTTTACCATCTCGCCGGTCCTGCACCACCACTCTCCGATCTTTCCCATCTCGCCCGTCCAGCACCAACTTTTCGATCTCGCCAGTCCCGCACAACCAACTTTCCGATCTTTCACATCTCACCTGTCCCGCACCACCAACTTTCCAATCTTTCCTATCTCGCCAGTCCCGCACCACAATCTTTCCGATCATTCCCATCTTGCCCATCCTACAACACCAACTCTATGATCTTTCCTATCTCCCCCGTCCCGCACCACAACTGTCCGATCTTTACCATCTCGCCGGTCCCGCACCACCAACTGTACGATCTTTCCTATCTCACCCGTCCCGCAAAACCAACTTTTCCGATCTTTCCTATCTCGCCTGTCCCGCACCACCATCTTTCAGATTTTTCCCACCTTGCCGGTCCAGCACCACAAACTCTACGATTTTGTCCATCTCGCCCGTCCCGCACCACCACTCTCTGATCTTTACCATCTCGCCGGTCCCGCACCACCAACTTTCCGATCTTTCCCATCTCGCCCATCCTGCACCAATACTCTCCGATCTTTACCATCTCGCCAGTCCCGCACCACCATCTTTCCGATTTTTCCCATCTCGCTCGTCCCGCACCACCACTTCCCGATCTTTCCCATCTCGCCCGTCCCGCACCACCAACTCTGCGATCTTTACCATCTCGCCGGTCCCGCACCACCACTCTCCGATCTTTCCAATCTCGCCCGTCCAGCACCAACTTTCCGATTTCGCCCGTCCCGCACCACCAACTTTTTCATCTTTCCCATCTCGCCCTCCCGCACCACCAACTTTCCGATCTTTCCCATCTCGCCCGTCTCGCATCACCAACTTTTCGATTTTTCCCATCTCACCTGTCCCGCACCACCAACTTTCCAATCTTTCCTATCTCGCCCGTCCCGCACCACAATCTTTCCGATCATTCCAATCTTGCCCATCCTACAACACCAACTCTACGATCTTTCCTATCTCCCCGGTCCCGCACCACCACTGTCCGATCTTTACCATCTCGCCAGTCCCGCACCACCAACTGTACGATCTTTCCTATCTCACCCGTCCCGCACAACCAACTTTTCCGATCTTTCCTATCTCGCCCGTCCTGCACCACCATCTTTCCCATTTTTCCCATCTTGAAGGTCCCGCACCACAAACTCTATGATTTTTCCCATCTCGCCCGTCCCGCACCACCACTCTCTGATCTTTACCATCTCGCCGGTACCGCACCACAAACTTTCCGATCTTTCCCATCTCGCCCATCCTGCACCAATACTCTCCGATCTTTACCATCTAGCCCGTCCCACACCACCAACTTTTCCGATCTTTCCTATCTCGCCCGTCCTGCACCACCATCTTTCCCATTTTTCCCATCTTGAAGGTCCCGCACCACAAACTCTACGATCTTTCCCATCTTGCCGGTCCCGCACCACAAACTATACGATTTTTCCCATCTCGCCCGTCCCGCACCACCACTCTTTGATCTTTACCATCTCGCCGGTCCCGCACCACCAACTTCTCATTCTTTTCCAGCTCGCCCGTCTTCCAACACCAACTTTCCGATCTTTCCAATCTCACAATATTTCTCATCTCGCCCGCCACGCACCACCAACTTTTAATTCTTTTCCATCTCGCCCGTCCCGCACCACAATCTTTCCGATCCTGCACCACCAACTGTACGATCTTTCCAATCTCACCCGTCCCGCACAACCAACTTTTCCGATCTTTTCTATCTCGCCCATCCCGCAGCACCAACTTTACAATCTTTTTTGCATCTCGCCCGTCCCACATCAACAACTTTCCTATCTTTCCCATCTAGCCCGTCCCGCACCACCAACTTTCCGATCTTTCCCATCTCACCTGTCCCGCACAACCAACTTTTCCCATCTTTCCTATCTCGCCCATCCCGCAGCACCAACTTTACAATCTTGATCGCATCTCGCCCGTCACGCACCACCAACTTTTCTATCTTTCCCATCTTGCCAGTCCCGCACCACCAACTTTCCGATCTTTCCCATCTCGCCCGTCCCGCACTACAATCTTTTTGATCATTCCCCTCTTGCCCATCCCGCACCACCAACTGTACGATCTTTCCAATCTCACCCATCCCGAAACACCACTCTCCGATCTTTACCATCTCGCCCGTCCCGCACCACCACTCTCCGATCTTTCCCATCTCGCCCGTCTTCCAACACCAACTTTCCAATCTTTCCCAACTCACCTGTCCCGCACCACCAACTTTCCAATCTTTCCCATCTCACCCATCCCGCACCACCACTCTCCAATCTTTACCATCTCACCGGTCCCGAACAACTAACTTTTCGATCTTTCCCATCTCACCTGTCCCGCACAACCAACTATCTCGCCCATCCCGCAGCACCAACTTTACAATCTTTTTCGCATCTCGCCCGTCCCGCACCACCACTCTCCGATCTTTACCTTCTCGCCCGTCCCGCACCACCAACTTTCTGATATTTCCCATCTCGCACGGCACGCACCACCAACTCTACGATCTTTCCCATCTAGCCGGTCCCGCACCACCAACTCTACGATCTTTCCTATCTAGCCAGTCCCGCACTACCAACTTTCCGATCTTTCCCATCTCGCCCGTCCTGCACCACCAACTTTCCGATATTTCCCATCTCGCCCGACACGCACCACCAACTTTCCGATCTTTCCCATCTTGCCCGTCCTGCACCACCAACTTTCCGATCTTTCCCTTCTCGCCCGTCCCGCACCACCAACTTTCCGATATTTCCCATCTCGCCTGTCCCACACCACCAACTTTCCGATATTTTCCATGTTGCCTGCCCTGCACTGCCAACTTTCTGAACTTTCCTATCCCGCACCACCAACTCAGCGATCTTTACCATCTCGCCGGTCCCGCACCACCACTCTCCGATCTCGCCGGTCCAGCACCAACTTTCCGATCTCGCCCGTCCCGCACCACCGACTTTCCGATCTTTCCCATCTCGCCCGTCCCGCACAACCAACTCTGCGATCTTTACCATCTCGCCGGTCCTGCACCACCACTCTCCGATCTTTCCCATCTCGCCCGTCCAGCACCAACTTTTCGATCTCGCCAGTCCCGCACAACCAACTTTCCGATCTTTCACATCTCACCTGTCCCGCACCACCAACTTTCCAATCTTTCCTATCTCGCCAGTCCCGCACCACAATCTTTCCGATCATTCCCATCTTGCCCATCCTACAACACCAACTCTATGATCTTTCCTATCTCCCCCGTCCCGCACCACAACTGTCCGATCTTTACCATCTCGCCGGTCCCGCACCACCAACTGTACGATCTTTCCTATCTCACCCGTCCCGCAAAACCAACTTTTCCGATCTTTCCTATCTCGCCTGTCCCGCACCACCATCTTTCAGATTTTTCCCACCTTGCCGGTCCAGCACCACAAACTCTACGATTTTGTCCATCTCGCCCGTCCCGCACCACCACTCTCTGATCTTTACCATCTCGCCGGTCCCGCACCACCAACTTTCCGATCTTTCCCATCTCGCCCATCCTGCACCAATACTCTCCGATCTTTACCATCTCGCCAGTCCCGCACCACCATCTTTCCGATTTTTCCCATCTCGCTCGTCCCGCACCACCACTTCCCGATCTTTCCCATCTCGCCCGTCCCGCACCACCAACTCTGCGATCTTTACCATCTCGCCGGTCCCGCACCACCACTCTCCGATCTTTCCAATCTCGCCCGTCCAGCACCAACTTTCCGATTTCGCCCGTCCCGCACCACCAACTTTTTCATCTTTCCCATCTCGCCCTCCCGCACCACCAACTTTCCGATCTTTCCCATCTCGCCCGTCTCGCATCACCAACTTTTCGATTTTTCCCATCTCACCTGTCCCGCACCACCAACTTTCCAATCTTTCCTATCTCGCCCGTCCCGCACCACAATCTTTCCGATCATTCCAATCTTGCCCATCCTACAACACCAACTCTACGATCTTTCCTATCTCCCCGGTCCCGCACCACCACTGTCCGATCTTTACCATCTCGCCGGTCCCGCACCACCAACTGTACGATCTTTCCTATCTCACCCGTCCCGCACAACCAACTTTTCCGATCTTTCCTATCTCGCCCGTCCTGCACCACCATCTTTCCCATTTTTCCCATCTTGAAGGTCCCGCACCACAAACTCTATGATTTTTCCCATCTCGCCCGTCCCGCACCACCACTCTCTGATCTTTACCATCTCGCCGGTACCGCACCACAAACTTTCCGATCTTTACCATCTAGCCCGTCCCACACCACCAACTTTTCCGATCTTTCCTATCTCGCCCGTCCTGCACCACCATCTTTTCCATTTTTCCCATCTTGAAGGTCCCGCACCACAAACTCTACGATCTTTCCCATCTTGCCGGTCCCGCACCACAAACTATACGATTTTTCCCATCTCGCCCGTCCCGCACCACCACTCTTTGATCTTTACCATCTCGCCGGTCCCGCACCACCAACTTCTCATTCTTTTCCAGCTCGCCCGTCTTCCAACACCAACTTTCCGATCTTTCCAATCTCACAATATTTCTCATCTCGCCCGCCACGCACCACCAACTTTTAATTCTTTTCCATCTCGCCCGTCCCGCACCACAATCTTTCCGATCCTGCACCACCAACTGTACGATCTTTCCAATCTCACCCGTCCCGCACAACCAACTTTTCCGATCTTTTCTATCTCGCCCATCCCGCAGCACCAACTTTACAATCTTTTTTGCATCTCGCCCGTCCCACATCAACAACTTTCCTATCTTTCCCATCTAGCCCGTCCCGCACCACCAACTTTCCGATCTTTCCCATCTCACCTGTCCCGCACAACCAACTTTTCCCATCTTTCCTATCTCGCCCATCCCGCAGCACCAACTTTACAATCTTGATCGCATCTCGCCCGTCACGCACCACCAACTTTTCTATCTTTCCCATCTTGCCAGTCCCGCACCACCAACTTTCCGATCTTTCCCATCTCGCCCGTCCCGCACTACAATCTTTTTGATCATTCCCCTCTTGCCCATCCCGCACCACCAACTGTACGATCTTTCCAATCTCACCCATCCCGAAACACCACTCTCCGATCTTTACCATCTCGCCCGTCCCGCACCACCACTCTCCGATCTTTCCCATCTCGCCCGTCTTCCAACACCAACTTTCCAATCTTTCCCAACTCACCTGTCCCGCACCACCAACTTTCCAATCTTTCCCATCTCACCCATCCCGCACCACCACTCTCTGATCTTTACCATTTTCCCGGTCCCGCACCACCACTCTCCAATCTTTCCTATCTCACCCGTCCCGCACAACCGACTTTTCCGATCTTTCCCATCTCGCACGTCCCGCATCACCAACTTTCCTATCTTTTCCATCTCGCCCGTCCCGCACCACCAACTTTCCGATCTTTACCATCTCACTTGTCCCGCACAACCAACTGTTCCTATCTTTCCTATCTCGCCCATCCCGCAGCACCAACTTTACAATCTTTTACGCATCTCGCCCGTCACGCACCACCAACTTTCCTATCTTGCCCATCTCGCCCGTCCCGCACCACCAACTTTCGTATCTTTCCCATCTCGCCCGTCTCGCAAAACCAACTTTCCAATCTTTCCCATCTCACCTGTCCCGCACCAGAATCTTTCCGATCTTTCTTATCTCGCCCGTCTCGCACCATCAACTTCCCGATCTTTCCTATCTCGCCCATCCCGCACCACCAACTCTGCGATCTTTACCATCTCGCCGGTCCCGCACCACCACTCTCCGATCTTTCCATCTCGCCCGTCCTGCACCAACTTTCCGATCTCGCCCGTCTCGCACCATCCACTTTCCGATCTTTCCTATCTCACCCGTCCCGCACAACCAACTTTTCCGATCTTTTCTATCTCGCCCATCCCGCAGCACCAACTTTACAATCTTTTTTGCATCTCGCCCGTCCCACATCAACAACTTTCCTATCTTTCCCATCTAGCCCGTCCCGCACCACCAACTTTCCGATCTTTCCCATCTCACCTGTCCCGCACAACCAACTTTTCCCATCTTTCCTATCTCGCCCATCCCGCAGCACCAACTTTACAATCTTGATCGCATCTCGCCCGTCACGCACCACCAACTTTTCTATCTTTTCCATCTCGCCCGTCCCGCACCACCAACTTTCCTATCTTTCCCATCTCGCCCGTCTCGCACCACCAACTTTCCAATCTTTCCCCTATCGCCCGTCTTGCACCACCAACTTTCCAATCTTTCCCCTCTCACCTGTCTCGCACCACCAACTTTCCAATCTTTCCTATCTCGCCCATCCAGCACCACCATCTTTCCTATCTTTCCCATCTCGCCCGTCCCGCACCACCAACTTTCCGATATTTTCCATCTTGCACGCCCTGCACTGCCAACTTTCTGAACTTTCCTATCTTGCCTGTCCCGCACCACCAACTCTGCGATCTTTACCATCTCGCCGGTCCCGCACCACCACTCTCCGATCTTTCCCATCTCGCCCGTCCTGCACCAACTTTCCGATCTCGCCCGTCCCGCACCATCAACTTTCCGATCTTTTCTATCCCGTCCATCCCGCAGCACCAACTTTACAATCTTTTTCGCATCTCGCCCGTCCCGCATCACCAACTTTCCTATCTTTCCCATCTAGCCCATCCCACACCACCAACTTTCCTATCTTTCCCATCTCGCCCGTCTCGCACCACCAACTTTCCAATCTTTCCTATCTCGCCCATCCAGCACCACCATCTTTCCTATCTTTCCCATCTCGCCCGTCCCGCACTACCAACTTTCCCATCTTTCCCATTTCGCCAGTCCCGCACCACCACTCTCCGATCTTTACCATCTCGCTTGTCTCGCACCACCAACTTTCCGATCTTTCCTATCTCACCCGTCCCGCACAACCAACTTTTCCAATCTTTCCTATCTCGCCCATCCAGCAGCACCAACTTTACAATCTTTTTCGCATCTCGCCCGTCACGCACCACCAACTTTCCTATCTTGCCCATCTCGCCCGTCCCGCACCACCAACTTTCCTATCTTTCCCATCTCGCCCGTCTCGCACCACCAACTTTCCAATCTTTCCCATCTCACCTGTCCCGCACCACAATCTATCCGATCTTTCCCATCTCGCCCGTCTCGCACCATCAACTTCCCGATCTTTCCTATCTCGCCCATCCCGCACCACCACTCTCCGATCTTTCCATCTCGCCCGTCCTACACCAACTTTCCGATCTCGCCCGTCTCGCACCATCAACTTTCTGATCTTTCCTATCTCGCCCATCCCGCAGCACCAACTTTACAATCTTTTTCCCATCTCGCCCGTCTCGCACCACCAACTTTCCAATCTTTCCCCTCTCACCTGTCTCGCACCACCAACTTTCCAATGTTTCCTATCTCGCCCATCCAGCACCACCATCTTTCCTATCTTTCCCATCTCGCCCGTCCCGCACCACCAACTTTCCTATTTCGCCAGTCCTGCACCACAACTCTCCGATCTTTACCATCTCGCTTGTCTCGCACCACCAACTTTCTGATCTTTCCCATCTCGCCCGTCCCGCACCACCAACTTTCCGATATTTTCTATCTTGGCTGTCCAGCACCACCATCTCGCAAGTCCCGCACCACCAATCTCCGATCTTTACCATCTTGCCAGTCCCGCACCACCAACTTTCCGATATTTCCCATCTCGCCCGTCCCGCACCACAATCTTTCCGATCATTCCCCTATTGCCCATCCCGCACCACCAACTGTACGATCTTTCTAATCTCACCCATCCCGAAACACCACGCTCCGATCTTTACTATCTCGCCCGTCCCACACCACCACTCTCGGATCTTTCCCATCTCGCCCGTCTTCCAACACCAACTTTCCGATCTTTCCCATCTCACCTTTACAATCTTTAACATTTTGCCGGTCCCACACCAATACTCTCCAATCTTTCCCATCTAGCCGGTCCCGCACCACCAACTCTACGATCTTTCCCATCTCGTCCGTCCCGCACCACCACTCTCCGATCTTTACTATCTCGCCCGTCCCGCACCACCAACTTTCCGATCTTTTTCATCTCGCCCAGCACGCACCACCAACTTTCCGATCTTTACCATCTCACTTGTCCCGCACAAACAACTTTTCCTATCTTTCTTATCTCGCCCATCCCGCAGCACCAACTTTACAATCTTTTTCGCATCACACCTGTCAAGCACCACCAACTTTCCTATCTTGCCCATCTCGCCCGTCCCGCACCAACAACTTTCCGATCTTTCCCATCTCGCCCGTCTCGCACCATCAACTTTTCCGATCTTTCCTATCTCGCCCGTCCCACACCACCAACTTTCCGATCTTTCCCATCTCACCTGTCCCACACAACCAACTTTTCCTATATTTCCTATCTCGCCCATCCCAGAGCACCAACTTTACAATGTTTTTCGCATCTCGCCCGTCAAACACCACCAACTTTCCAATCTTTCCCCTCTCACCTGTCCCGCACCACCAACTTTCCAATCTTTCCTATCTCGCCCATCCCGCACCACCATCTTTCCCGTCCCGCACAACAAACGTTGCCATCTTTCCCATCTCGCCCGTCCCGCACCAACAAGTTTCCGACATTTTCCATTTTGCCCGCCCTTCACTGCCAACTTCCTGAACTTTCCTATCTTGCCTGTCCCGCACCACCAACTCTGCGATCTTTACCATCTCGCCGGTTCCGCACCACCACTCTCCGATCTTTTCCATCTCGCCCGTCCTGCACCAACTTTCCGATCTTTCCTATCTCACCCGCCCTGCACAACTGTCCGATCTTTACCATCTCGCCGGTCCCGCACCACCAACTGTACGATCTTTCCTATCTCACCCGTCCCGCAAAACCAACTTTTCCGATCTTTCCTATCTCGCCTGTCCCGCACCACCATCTTTCAGATTTTTCCCACCTTGCCGGTCCAGCACCACAAACTCTACGATTTTGTCCATCTCGCCCGTCCCGCACCACCACTCTCTGATCTTTACCATCTCGCCGGTCCCGCACCACCAACTTTCCGATCTTTCCCATCTCGCCCATCCTGCACCAATACTCTCCGATCTTTACCATCTCGCCAGTCCCGCACCACCATCTTTCCGATTTTTCCCATCTCGCTCGTCCCGCACCACCACTTCCCGATCTTTCCCATCTCGCCCGTCCCGCACCACCAACTCTGCGATCTTTACCATCTCGCCGGTCCCGCACCACCACTCTCCGATCTTTCCAATCTCGCCCGTCCAGCACCAACTTTCCGATTTCGCCCGTCCCGCACCACCAACTTTTTCATCTTTCCCATCTCGCCCTCCCGCACCACCAACTTTCCGATCTTTCCCATCTCGCCCATCCTGCACCAATACTCTCCGATCTTTACCATCTAGCCCGTCCCACACCACCAACTTTTCCGATCTTTCCTATCTCGCCCGTCCTGCACCACCATCTTTCCCATTTTTCCCATCTTGAAGGTCCCGCACCACAAACTCTACGATCTTTCCCATCTTGCAGGTCCCGCACCACAAACTATACGATTTTTCCCATCTCGCCCGTCCCGCACCACCACTCTTTGATCTTTACCATCTCGCCGGTCCCGCACCACCAACTTCTCATTCTTTTCCAGCTCGCCCGTCTTCCAACACCAACTTTCCGATCTTTCCAATCTCACAATATTTCTCATCTCGCCCGCCACGCACCACCAACTTTTAATTCTTTTCCAACTCGACCGTCCCACAACACAATCTTTCCGATCTTTCCCATCTCGCCCGTCCCGTACAACAATCTTTCCGATCCTGCACCACCAACTGTACGATCTTTCCAATCTCACCCATCACGAAACACCACTCTCCGATCTTTTCCATCTCGCCCGTCTTCCAACACCAACTTTCCGATCTTTCCCATCTCACCCGTCCCGCAGCACCAACTTTCCAATCTTTTTCGCATCTCGTCTGTTCCGCACCACCAACTCTACGATCTTTCCCATCTTGCCAGTCCCGCACCACCAACTTTCCGATCTTTCCCATCTCGCCCGTCCCGCACTACAATCTTTTTGATCATTCCCCTCTTGCCCATCCCGCACCACCAACTGTACGATCTTTCCAATCTCACCCATCCCGAAACACCACTCTCCGATCTTTACCATCTCGCCCGTCCCGCACCACCACTCTCCGATCTTTCCCATCTCGCCCGTCTTCCAACACCAACTTTCCAATCTTTCCCAACTCACCTGTCCCGCACCACCAACTTTCCAATCTTTCCCATCTCACCCATCCCGCACCACCACTCTCTGATCTTTACCATTTTCCCGGTCCCGCACCACCACTCTCCAATCTTTCCTATCTCACCCGTCCCGCACAACCAACTGTTCCTATCTTTCCTATCTCGCCCATCCCGCAGCACCAACTTTACAATCTTTTACGCATCTCGCCCGTCACGCACCACCAACTTTCCTATCTTGCCCATCTCGCCCATCCCGCACCACCAACTCTGCGATCTTTACCATCTCGCCGGTCCCGCACCACCACTCTCCGATCTTTCCATCTCGCCCGTCCTGCACCAACTTTCCGATCTCGCCCGTCTCGCACCATCCACTTTCCGATCTTTCCTATCTCGCCCATCCCGCAGCACCAACTTTACAATCTTTTTTGCATCTCGCCCGTCCCACATCAACAACTTTCCTATCTTTCCCATCTAGCCCGTCCCGCACCACCAACTTTCCGATCTTTCCCATCTCACCTGTCCCGCACAACCAACTTTTCCCATCTTTCCTATCTCGCCCATCCCGCAGCACCAACTTTACAATCTTGTTCGCATCTCGCCCGTCACGCACCACCAACTTTTCTATCTTTTCCATCTCGCCCGTCCCGCACCACCAACTTTCCTATCTTTCCCATCTCGCCCGTCTCGCACCACCAACTTTCCAATCTTTCCCCTATCGCCCGTCTTGCACCACCAACTTTCCAATCTTTCCCCTCTCACCTGTCTCGCACCACCAACTTTCCAATCTTTCCTATCTCGCCCATCCAGCACCACCATCTTTCCTATCTTTCCCATCTCGCCCGTCCCGCACCACCAACTTTCCGATATTTTCCATCTTGCACGCCCTGCACTGCCAACTTTCTGAACTTTCCTATCTTGCCTGTCCCGCACCACCAACTCTGCGATCTTTACCATCTTCCCGGTCCCGCACCACCACTCTCCGATCTTTCCCATCTCGCCCGTCCTGCACCAACTTTCCGATCTCGCCCGTCCCGCACCATCAACTTTCCGATCTTTTCTATCCCGTCCATCCCGCAGCACCAACTTTACAATCTTTTTCGCATCTCGCCCGTCCCGCATCACCAACTTTCCTATCTTTCCCATCTAGCCCATCCCACACCACCAACTTTCCTATCTTTCCCATCTCGCCCGTCTCGCACCACCAACTTTCCAATCTTTCCTATCTTGCCCATCCAGCACCACCATCTTTCCTATCTTTCCCATCTCGCCCGTCCCGCACTACCAACTTTCCCATCTTTCCCATTTCGCCAGTCCCGCACCACCACTCTCCGATCTTTACCATCTCGCTTGTCTCGCACCACCAACTTTCCGATCTTTACCATCTCGCTTGTCTCGCACCAAAAACTTTCCGTCCGATATTTTCCATCTTGCCCGCCCTGCACTGCAAACTTTCTGATCTTTGCTATCTTGGCTGTCCAGCACCACCAACTCTACGATATTTACCATCTCGCCGGTCCCGCACCACCACTCTCCGATATTTCCCATCTCGCCCGTCCCGCACCACCAACTTTCCGATCTTTCCTATCTCACCCGTCCCGCACAACCAACTTTTCCAATCTTTCCTATCTCGCCCATCCAGCAGCACCAACTTTACAATCTTTTTCGCATCTCGCCCGTCACGCACCACCAACTTTCCTATCTTGCCCATCTCGCCCGTCCCGCACCACCAACTTTCCTATCTTTCACATCTCGCCCGTCTCGCACCACCAACTTTCCAATCTTTCCCATCTCACCTGTCCCGCACCACAATCTATCCGATCTTTCCCATCTCGCCCGTCTCGCACCATCAACTTCCCGATCTTTCCTATCTCGCCCATCCCGCACCACCACTCTCCGATCTTTCCATCTCGCCCGTCCTACACCAACTTTCCGATCTCGCCCGTCTCGCACCATCAACTTTCTGATCTTTCCTATCTCGCCCATCCCGCAGCACCAACTTTACAATCTTTTTCCCATCTCGCCCGTCTCGCACCACCAACTTTCCAATCTTTCCCCTCTCACCTGTCTCGCACCACCAACTTTCCAATCTTTCCTATCTCGCCCATCCAGCACCACCATCTTTCCTATCTTTCCCATCTCGCCCGTCCCGCACCACCAACTTTCCTATTTCGCCAGTCCTGCACCACAACTCTCCGATCTTTACCATCTCGCTTGTCTCGCACCACCAACTTTCTGATCTTTCCCATCTCGCCCGTCCCGCACCACCAACTTTCCGATATTTTCCATCTTGCCCGCCCTGCACTGCCAACTTTCTGATCTTTCCTATCTTGGCTGTCCAGCACCACCATCTCGCAAGTCCCGCACCACCAATCTCCGATCTTTACCATCTTGCCAGTCCCGCACCACCAACTTTCCGATATTTCCCATCTCGCCCGTCCCGCACCACAATCTTTCCGATCATTCCCCTATTGCCCATCCCGCACCACCAACTGTACGATCTTTCTAATCTCACCCATCCCGAAACACCACGCTCCGATCTTTACTATCTCGCCCGTCCCACACCACCACTCTCGGATCTTTCCCATCTCGCCCGTCTTCCAACACCAACTTTCCGATCTTTCCCATCTCACCTTTACAATCTTTAACATTTGGCCGGTCCCACACCAATACTCTCCAATCTTTCCCATCTAGCCGGTCCCGCACCACCAACTCTACGATCTTTCCCATCTCGTCCGTCCCGCACCACCACTCTCCGATCTTTACTATCTCGCCCGTCCCGCACCACCAACTTTCCGATCTTTTTCATCTCGCCCAGCACGCACCACCAACTTTCCGATCTTTACCATCTCACTTGTCCCGCACAAACAACTTTTCCTATCTTTCTTATCTCGCCCATCCCGCAGCACCAACTTTACAATCTTTTTCGCATCACACCTGTCAAGCACCACCAACTTTCCTATCTTGCCCATCTCGCCCGTCCCGCACCAACAACTTTCCGATCTTTCCCATCTCGCCCGTCTCGCACCATCAACTTTTCCGATCTTTCCTATCTCGCCCGTCCCACACCACCAACTTTCCGATCTTTCCCATCTCACCTGTCCCACACAACCAACTTTTCCTATATTTCCTATCTCGCCCATCCCAGAGCACCAACTTTACAATGTTTTTCGCATCTCGCCCGTCAAACACCACCAACTTTCCAATCTTTCCCCTCTCACCTGTCCCGCACCACCAACTTTCCAATCTTTCCTATCTCGCCCATCCCGCACCACCATCTTTCCTATCTTTCCCCCCCCGCACAACAAACGTTGCCATCTTTCCCATCTCGCCCCTCCCGCACCAACAAGTTTCCGACATTTTCCATTTTGCCCGCCCTTCACTGCCAACTTCCTGAACTTTCCTATCTTGCCTGTCCCGCACCACCAACTCTGCGATCTTTACCATCTCGCCGGTTCCGCACCACCACTCTCCGATCTTTTCCATCTCGCCCGTCCTGCACCAACTTTCCGATCTTTCCTATCTCACCCGCCCTGCACAACCAACTTTTCCGATCTTTCCCATCTCGCCCGTCCCGCACCACCAACTTTCCTATCTTTCCCATCTCACCTGTCCCGCACAACCAACTTTTCCTATCTTTCCTATCTCGCCCATCCCGCAGCACCAACTTTACAATCTTTTTCGCATCTCACCCGTCACGCACCACCAACTTTCCTATCTTTCCCATCTTGCCCGTCCCGCACCACCAACTTTCCTATCTTTCCCATCTTCTGAAGAAAATTATGTGAAAATCAAAATTTCAATATTTTCCTATGTGGAATTTGGTTAGACGTTATTGCATGTAAATTGTCCAGTGTGACATGGCCCTCAGAGTGAGTGTTACAGTGCAAGTGCTAGTGATCGGGTTAGAATGTGAGAGTAAGAGAGAAGGAGAGTCAGAGCGTAGGTCTATTGTGCTGATCTAGGCCTGCAAGCTGTGCCATTCTCACTATGCCATTCCAGTTCTGTCCATGATGATCTTGGGTGGCCTCGAGGTCTTGACAGCCAGAAGCCGGATGTTGATCTCTCCTGAAGTTGATAGAAAAATAGAGTAAGCGTGTTAGGAATATTAAAATTAGTGTTAAAGTTAAGGGTTTGAGTTCAAGTGTTAAGGTTAAGGGTTTGAGTTCAAGTGTTAGGGTTAAGGTTCGAGTTCAAGTGTTAGGGTTAAGGTTCGAGTTCAAGTGTTAGGGTTAAGGTTCGAGTTCAAGTGTTAGGGTTAAGGTTCGAGTTCAAGTGTTAGGGTTAAGGTTCGAGTTCAAGTGTTAGGGTTAAGGTTCGAGTTCAAGTGTTAGGGTTAAGGTTCGAGTTCAAGTGTTACAGTGCAAGTGTTACAGTGCAAGTGTTACAGTGCAAGTGTTACAGTGCAAGTGTTACAGTGCAAGTGTTACAGTGCAAGTGTTACAGTGCAAGTGTTACAGTGCAAGTGTTACAGTGCAAGTGTTACAGTGCAAGTGCTAGTGATCGGGTTAGAATGTGAAAGTAAGAGAGAAGGAGAGTCAAAGGTAGAAAGAGTGTTAGACTTACTCA
This sequence comes from Hippasteria phrygiana, assembly GCA_037893225.1. Taxonomy (NCBI): domain Eukaryota; kingdom Metazoa; phylum Echinodermata; class Asteroidea; order Valvatida; family Goniasteridae; genus Hippasteria; species Hippasteria phrygiana. Next base: position 700,047 of record JAZGUH010000383.1, read on the forward strand.
TCTACTAAACAGCGTAGGTCTATTGTGCTGATCTAGGCCTGCAAGCTGTCTATCTCACTGGCCATTCCAGTTCTGTCCATGATGATCTTGGGTGACCTCGAGGACTTGACAGCCAGGAGCCAGATGTTGATCTCTCCTGAAGTTGATGGAAAAATAAAGTAAGCGAGTTAGGAATATTAAAATTAGTGTTAGAGTTAAGGGTTTGAGTTCAAGTGTTACAGTGCAAGTGTTAGGGTGAAGGTTCGAGTGCAAGTGTTACAGTGCAAGTGTTACAGTGCAAGTGTCACAGTGCAAGTGTTACAGTGCAAGGGCTAGTGATCGGGTTAAAATGTGAGAGTAAGAGAGAAGGAGAGTCAGAGGTAGAGAGAGTGTTAGACTTACTCATCTACTAAACAGCGTGGGTCTATTGTGCTGATCTAGGCCTGCAAGCTGTGCCATTCTCACTATGCCATTCCAGTTCTGTCCATGATGATCTTGGGTGGCCTCGAGGTCTTGACAGCCAGAAGCCGGATGTTGATCTCTCCTGAAGTTGATAGAAAAATAGAGTAAGCGTGTTAGGAATATTAAAATTAGTGTTAAAGTTAAGGGTTTGAGTTCAAGTGTTAGGGTTAAGGGTTTGAGTTCAAGTGTTAGGGTTAAGGTTGGAGTTCAAGTGTTAGGGTTAAGGTTCGAGTTCAAGTGTTAGGGTTAAGGTTCGAGTTCAAGTGTTAGGGTTAAGGTTCGAGTTCAAGTGTTAGGGTTAAGGTTCGAGTTCAAGTGTTAGGGTTAAGGTTCGAGTTCAAGTGTTACAGTGCAAGTGTTACAGTGCAAGTGTTACAGTGCAAGTGTTACAGTGCAAGTGTTACAGTGCAAGTGTTACAGTGCAAGTGTTACAGTGCAAGTGTTACAGTGCAAGTGTTACAGTGCAAGTGCTAGTGATCGGGTTAGAATGTGAAAGTAAGAGAGAAGGAGAGTCAAAGGTAGAAAGAGTGTTAGACTTACTCATCTACTAAACAGCGTAGGTCTATTGTGCTGATCTAGGCCTGCAAGCTGTCTATCTCACTGGCCATTCCAGTTCTGTCCATGATGATCTTGGGTGACCTCGAGGACTTGACAGCCAGGAGCCAGATGTTGATCTCTCCTGAAGTTGATGGAAAAATAAAGTAAGCGAGTTAGGAATATTAAAATTAGTGTTAGAGTTAAGGGTTTGAGTTCAAGTGTTACAGTGCAAGTGTTAGGGTGAAGGTTCGAGTGCAAGTGTTACAGTGCAAGTGTTACAGTGCAAGTGTCACAGTGCAAGTGTTACAGTGCAAGGGCTAGTGATCGGGTTAAAATGTGAGAGTAAGAGAGAAGGAGAGTCAGAGGTAGAGAGAGTGTTAGACTTACTCATCTACTAAACAGCGTGGGTCTATTGTGCTGATCTAGGCCTGCATGCTGTCTATCTCACTAGGCCATTCCAGTTCTGTCCATGATGATCTTGGGTGGCCTCGAGGTCTTGACAGCCAGAAGCCGGATGTTGATCTCTCCTGAAGTTGATAGAAAAATAGAGTAAGCGTGTTAGGAATATTAAAATTAGTGTTAAAGTTAAGGGTTTGAGTTCAAGTGTTAAAGTTAAGGGTTTGAGTTCAAGTGTTAGGGTTAAGGTTGGAGTTCAAGTGTTAGGGTTAAGGTTGGAGTTCAAGTGTTAGGGTTAAGGTTGGAGTTCAAGTGTTAGGGTTAAGGTTGGAGTTCAAGTGTTAGGGTTAAGGTTGGAGTTCAAGTGTTAGGGTTAAGGTTGGAGTTCAAGTGTTAGGGTTAAGGTTCGAGTTCAAGTGTTAGGGTTAAGGTTCGAGTTCAAGTGTTAGGGTTAAGGTTCGAGTTCAAGTGTTAGGGTTAAGGTTCGAGTTCAAGTGTTACAGTGCAAGTGTTACAGTGCAAGTGTTACAGTGCAAGTGTTACAGTGCAAGTGTTACAGTGCAAGTGTTACAGTGCAAGTGTTACAGTGCAAGTGTTACAGTGCAAGTGTTACAGTGCAAGTGTTACAGTGCAAGTGTTACAGTGCAAGTGTTACAGTGCAAGTGTTACAGTGCAAGTGTTACAGTGCAAGTGTTACAGTGCAAGTGCTAGTGATCGGGTTAGAATGTGAAAGTAAGAGAGAAGGAGAGTCAAAGGTAGAGAGAGTGTTAGACTTACTCATCTACTAAACAGCGTAGGTCTATTGTGCTGATCTAGGCTTGCAAGCTGTCTATCTCACTGGCCATTCCAGTTCTGTCCATGATGATCTTGGGTGACCTCGAGGACTTGACAGCCAGGAGCCAGATGTTGATCTCTCCTGAAGTTGATGGAAAAATAAAGTAAGCGAGTTAGGAATATTAAAATTAGTGTTAGAGTTAAGGGTTTGAGTTCAAGTGTTACAGTGCAAGTGTTAGGGTGAAGGTTCGAGTGCAAGTGTTACAGTGCAAGTGTTACAGTGCAAGTGTTACAGTGCAAGGGCTAGTGATCGGGTTAAAATGTGAGAGTAAGAGAGAAGGAGAGTCAGAGGTAGAGAGAGTGTTAGACTTACTCATCTACTAAACAGCGTGGGTCTATTGTGCTGATCTAGGCCTGCGTGCTGTCTATCTCACTAGGCCATTCCAGTTCTGTCCATGATGATCTTGGGTGGCCTCGAGGTCTTGACAGCCAGAAGCCGGATGTTGATCTCTCCTGAAGTTGATAGAAAAATAGAGTAAGCGTGTTAGGAATATTAAAATTAGTGTTAAAGTTAAGGGTTTGAGTTCAAGTGTTAAGGTTAAGGGTTTGAGTTCAAGTGTTAGGGTTAAGGGTTTGAGTTCAAGTGTTAGGGTTAAGGGTTTGAGTTCAAGTGTTAGGGTTAAGGTTGGAGTTCAAGTGTTAGGGTTAAGGTTGGAGTTCAAGTGTTAGGGTTAAGGTTGGAGTTCAAGTGTTAGGGTTAAGGTTGGAGTTCAAGTGTTAGGGTTAAGGTTCGAGTTCAAGTGTTAGGGTTAAGGTTCGAGTTCAAGTGTTAGGGTTAAGGTTCGAGTTCAAGTGTTAGGGTTAAGGTTCGAGTTCAAGTGTTAGGGTTAAGGTTCGAGTTCAAGTGTTAGGGTTAAGGTTCGAGTTCAAGTGTTAGGGTTAAGGTTCGAGTTCAAGTGTTAGGGTTAAGGTTCGAGTTCAAGTGTTAGGGTTAAGGTTCGAGTGCAAGTGTTACAGTGCAAGTGTTACAGTGCAAGTGTTACAGTGCAAGTGTTACAGTGCAAGTGTTACAGTGCAAGTGTTACAGTGCAAGTGTTACAGTGCAAGTGTTACAGTGCAAGTGTTACAGTGCAAGTGTTACAGTGCAAGTGTTACAGTGCAAGTGTTACAGTGCAAGTGTTACAGTGCAAGTGTTACAGTGCAAGTGTTACAGTGCAAGTGTTACAGTGCAAGTGTTACAGTGCAAGTGTTACAGTGCAAGTGCTAGTGATCGGGTTAGAATGTGAAAGTAAGAGAGAAGGAGAGTCAAAGGTAGAGAGAGTGTTAGACTTACTCATCTACTAAACAGCGTAGGTCTATTGTGCTGATCTAGGCCTGCAAGCTGTCTATCTCACTGGCCATTCCAGTTCTGTCCATGATGATCTTGGGTGACCTCGAGGACTTGACAGCCAGGAGCCAGATGTTGATCTCTCCTGAAGTTGATGGAAAAATAAAGTAAGCGAGTTAGGAATATTAAAATTAGTGTTAGAGTTAAGGGTTTGAGTTCAAGTGTTACAGTGCAAGTGTTAGGGTGAAGGTTCGAGTGCAAGTGTTACAGTGCAAGTGTCACAGTGCAAGTGTTACAGTGCAAGGGCTAGTGATCGGGTTAAAATGTGAGAGTAAGAGAGAAGGAGAGTCAGAGGTAGAGAGAGTGTTAGACTTACTCATCTACTAAACAGCGTGGGTCTATTGTGCTGATCTAGGCCTGCATGCTGTCTATCTCACTAGGCCATTCCAGTTCTGTCCATGATGATCTTGGGTGGCCTCGAGGTCTTGACAGCCAGAAGCCGGATGTTGATCTCTCCTGAAGTTGATAGAAAAATAGAGTAAGCGTGTTAGGAATATTAAAATTAGTGTTAAAGTTAAGGGTTTGAGTTCAAGTGTTAGGGTTAAGGGTTTGAGTTCAAGTGTTAGGGTTAAGGTTGGAGTTCAAGTGTTAGGGTTAAGGTTGGAGTTCAAGTGTTAGGGTTAAGGTTGGAGTTCAAGTGTTAGGGTTAAGGTTCGAGTGCAAGTGTTACAGTGCAAGTGTTACAGTGCAAGTGTTACAGTGCAAGTGTTACAGTGCAAGTGCTAGTGATCGGGTTAGAATGTGAAAGTAAGAGAGAAGGAGAGTCAAAGGTAGAGAGAGTGTTAGACTTACTCATCTACTAAACAGCGTAGGTCTATTGTGCTGATCTAGGCCTGCAAGCTGTCTATCTCACTGGCCATTCCAGTTCTGTCCATGATGATCTTGGGTGACCTCGAGGACTTGACAGCCAGGAGCCAGATGTTGATCTCTCCTGAAGTTGATGGAAAAATAAAGTAAGCGAGTTAGGAATATTAAAATTAGTGTTAGAGTTAAGGGTTTGAGTTCAAGTGTTACAGTGCAAGTGTTAGGGTGAAGGTTCGAGTGCAAGTGTTACAGTGCAAGTGTCACAGTGCAAGTGTTACAGTGCAAGGGCTAGTGATCGGGTTAAAATGTGAGAGTAAGAGAGAAGGAGAGTCAGAGGTAGAGAGAGTGTTAGACTTACTCATCTACTAAACAGCGTGGGTCTATTGTGCTGATCTAGGCCTGCATGCTGTCTATCTCACTAGGCCATTCCAGTTCTGTCCATGATGATCTTGGGTGGCCTCGAGGTCTTGACAGCCAGAAGCCGGATGTTGATCTCTCCTGAAGTTGATAGAAAAATAGAGTAAGCGTGTTAGGAATATTAAAATTAGTGTTAAAGTTAAGGGTTTGAGTTCAAGTGTTAAAGTTAAGGGTTTGAGTTCAAGTGTTAGGGTTAAGGTTGGAGTTCAAGTGTTAGGGTTAAGGTTGGAGTTCAAGTGTTAGGGTTAAGGTTGGAGTTCAAGTGTTAGGGTTAAGGTTGGAGTTCAAGTGTTAGGGTTAAGGTTGGAGTTCAAGTGTTAGGGTTAAGGTTCGAGTTCAAGTGTTAGGGTTAAGGTTCGAGTTCAAGTGTTAGGGTTAAGGTTCGAGTTCGAGTGTTAGGGTTAAGGTTCGAGTTCAAGTGTTAGGGTTAAGGTTCGAGTGCAAGTGTTACAGTGCAAGTGTTACAGTGCAAGTGTTACAGTGCAAGTGTTACAGTGCAAGTGTTACAGTGCAAGTGTTACAGTGCAAGTGTTACAGTGCAAGGGCTAGTGATCGGGTTAAAATGTGAGAGTAAGAGAGAAGGAGAGTCAGAGGTAGAGAGAGTGTTAGACTTACTCATCTACTAAACAGCGTGGGTCTATTGTGCTGATCTAGGCCTGCATGCTGTCTATCTCACTAGGCCATTCCAGTTCTGTCCATGATGATCTTGGGTGGCCTCGAGGTCTTGACAGCCAGAAGCCGGATGTTGATCTCTCCTGAAGTTGATAGAAAAATAGAGTAAGCGTGTTAGGAATATTAAAATTAGTGTTAAAGTTAAGGGTTTGAGTTCAAGTGTTAAAGTTAAGGGTTTGAGTTCAAGTGTTAAGGTTAAGGGTTTGAGTTCAAGTGTTAGGGTTAAGGTTGGAGTTCAAGTGTTAGGGTTAAGGTTGGAGTTCAAGTGTTAGGGTTAAGGTTGGAGTTCAAGTGTTAGGGTTAAGGTTCGAGTTCAAGTGTTAGGGTTAAGGTTCGAGTTCAAGTGTTAGGGTTAAGGTTCTAGTTCAAGTGTTAGGGTTAAGGTTCTAGTTCAAGTGTTAGGGTTAAGGTTCTAGTTCAAGTGTTAGGGTTAAGGTTCGAGTTCAAGTGTTACAGTGCAAGTGTTACAGTGCAAGTGTTACAGTGCAAGTGTTACAGTGCAAGTGTTACAGTGCAAGTGTTACAGTGCAAGTGTTACAGTGCAAGTGTTACAGTGCAAGTGTTACAGTGCAAGTGTTACAGTGCAAGTGTTACAGTGCAAGTGTTACAGTGCAAGTGTTACAGTGCAAGTGTTACAGTGCAAGTGTTACAGTGCAAGTGTTACAGTGCAAGTGTTACAGTGCAAGTGTTACAGTGCAAGTGTTACAGTGCAAGTGTTACAGTGCAAGTGTTACAGTGCAAGTGCTAGTGATCGGGTTAGAATGTGAAAGTAAGAGAGAAGGAGAGTCAAAGGTAGAGAGAGTGTTAGACTTACTCATCTACTAAACAGCGTAGGTCTATTGTGCTGATCTAGGCCTGCAAGCTGTCTATCTCACTGGCCATTCCAGTTCTGTCCATGATGATCTTGGGTGACCTCGAGGACTTGACAGCCAGGAGCCAGATGTTGATCTCTCCTGAAGTTGATGGAAAAATAAAGTAAGCGAGTTAGGAATATTAAAATTAGTGTTAGAGTTAAGGGTTTGAGTTCAAGTGTTACAGTGCAAGTGTTAGGGTGAAGGTTCGAGTGCAAGTGTTACAGTGCAAGTGTCACAGTGCAAGTGTTACAGTGCAAGGGCTAGTGATCGGGTTAAAATGTGAGAGTAAGAGAGAAGGAGAGTCAGAGGTAGAGAGAGTGTTAGACTTACTCATCTACTAAACAGCGTGGGTCTATTGTGCTGATCTAGGCCTGCATGCTGTCTATCTCACTAGGCCATTCCAGTTCTGTCCATGATGATCTTGGGTGGCCTCGAGGTCTTGACAGCCAGAAGCCGGATGTTGATCTCTCCTGAAGTTGATAGAAAAATAGAGTAAGCGTGTTAGGAATATTAAAATTAGTGTTAAAGTTAAGGGTTTGAGTTCAAGTGTTAAAGTTAAGGGTTTGAGTTCAAGTGTTAGGGTTAAGGTTGGAGTTCAAGTGTTAGGGTTAAGGTTGGAGTTCAAGTGTTAGGGTTAAGGTTGGAGTTCAAGTGTTAGGGTTAAGGTTGGAGTTCAAGTGTTAGGGTTAAGGTTGGAGTTCAAGTGTTAGGGTTAAGGTTCGAGTTCAAGTGTTAGGGTTAAGGTTCGAGTTCAAGTGTTAGGGTTAAGGTTCGAGTTCGAGTGTTAGGGTTAAGGTTCGAGTTCAAGTGTTAGGGTTAAGGTTCGAGTGCAAGTGTTACAGTGCAAGTGTTACAGTGCAAGTGTTACAGTGCAAGTGTTACAGTGCAAGTGTTACAGTGCAAGTGTTACAGTGCAAGGGCTAGTGATCGGGTTAAAATGTGAGAGTAAGAGAGAAGGAGAGTCAGAGGTAGAGAGAGTGTTAGACTTACTCATCTACTAAACAGCGTGGGTCTATTGTGCTGATCTAGGCCTGCATGCTGTCTATCTCACTAGGCCATTCCAGTTCTGTCCATGATGATCTTGGGTGGCCTCGAGGTCTTGACAGCCAGAAGCCGGATGTTGATCTCTCCTGAAGTTGATAGAAAAATAGAGTAAGCGTGTTAGGAATATTAAAATTAGTGTTAAAGTTAAGGGTTTGAGTTCAAGTGTTAAAGTTAAGGGTTTGAGTTCAAGTGTTAAGGTTAAGGGTTTGAGTTCAAGTGTTAGGGTTAAGGTTGGAGTTCAAGTGTTAGGGTTAAGGTTGGAGTTCAAGTGTTAGGGTTAAGGTTGGAGTTCAAGTGTTAGGGTTAAGGTTCGAGTTCAAGTGTTAGGGTTAAGGTTCGAGTTCAAGTGTTAGGGTTAAGGTTCTAGTTCAAGTGTTAGGGTTAAGGTTCGAGTTCAAGTGTTACAGTGCAAGTGTTACAGTGCAAGTGTTACAGTGCAAGTGTTACAGTGCAAGTGTTACAGTGCAAGTGTTACAGTGCAAGTGTTACAGTGCAAGTGCTAGTGATCGGGTTAGAATGTGAAAGTAAGAGAGAAGGAGAGTCAAAGGTAGAGAGAGTGTTAGACTTACTCATCTACTAAACAGCGTAGGTCTATTGTGCTGATCTAGGCCTGCAAGCTGTCTATCTCACTGGCCATTCCAGTTCTGTCCATGATGATCTTGGGTGACCTCGAGGACTTGACAGCCAGGAGCCAGATGTTGATCTCTCCTGAAGTTGATGGAAAAATAAAGTAAGCGAGTTAGGAATATTAAAATTAGTGTTAGAGTTAAGGGTTTGAGTTCAAGTGTTACAGTGCAAGTGTTACGGTGAAGGTTCGAGTGCAAGTGTTACAGTGCAAGTGTTACAGTGCAAGGGCTAGTGATCGGGTTAAAATGTGAGAGTAAGAGAGAAGGAGAGTCAGAGGTAGAGAGAGTGTTAGACTTACTCATCTACTAAACAGCGTGGGTCTATTGTGCTGATCTAGGCCTGCATGCTGTCTATCTCACTAGGCCATTCCAGTTCTGTCCATGATGATCTTGGGTGGCCTCGAGGTCTTGACAGCCAGAAGCCGGATGTTGATCTCTCCTGAAGTTGATAGAAAAATAGAGTAAGCGTGTTAGGAATATTAAAATTAGTGTTAAAGTTAAGGGTTTGAGTTCAAGTGTTAGGGTTAAGGTTGGAGTTCAAGTGTTAGGGTTAAGGTTGGAGTTCAAGTGTTAGGGTTAAGGTTGGAGTTCAAGTGTTAGGGTTAAGGTTGGAGTTCAAGTGTTAGGGTTAAGGTTCGAGTTCAAGTGTTAGGGTTAAGGTTCGAGTTCAAGTGTTAGGGTTAAGGTTCGAGTTCAAGTGTTAGGGTTAAGGTTCGAGTTCGAGTGTTAGGGTTAAGGTTCGAGTTCGAGTGTTAGGGTTAAGGTTCGAGTTCCAGTGTTAGGGTTAAGGTTCGAGTTCGAGTGTTAGGGTTAAGGTTCGAGTGCAAGTGTTACAGCGCAAGTGTTACAGTGCAAGTGTTACAGTGCAAGTGTTACAGTGCAAGTGTTACAGTGCAAATGTTACAGTGCAAGTGTTACAGTGCAAGGGCTAGTGATCGGGTTAAAATGTGAGAGTAAGAGAGAAGGAGAGTCAGAGGTAGAGAGAGTGTTAGACTTACTCATCTACTAAACAGCGTGGGTCTATTGTGCTGATCTAGGCCTGCATGCTGTCTATCTCACTAGGCCATTCCAGTTCTGTCCATGATGATCTTGGGTGGCCTCGAGGTCTTGACAGCCAGAAGCCGGATGTTGATCTCTCCTGAAGTTGATAGAAAAATAGAGTAAGCGTGTTAGGAATATTAAAATTAGTGTTAAAGTTAAGGGTTTGAGTTCAAGTGTTAAAGTTAAGGGTTTGAGTTCAAGTGTTAGGGTTAAGGTTCGAGTTCAAGTGTTAGGGTTAAGGTTCTAGTTCAAGTGTTAGGGTTAAGGTTCGAGTTCAAGTGTTAGGGTTAAGGTTCGAGTTCAAGTGTTACAGTGCAAGTGTTACAGTGCAAGTGTTACAGTGCAAGTGTTACAGTGCAAGTGTTACAGTGCAAGTGTTACAGTGCAAGTGTTACAGTGCAAGTGTTACAGTGCAAGTGTTACAGTGCAAGTGTTACAGTGCAAGTGTTACAGTGCAAGTGTTACAGTGCAAGGGCTAGTGATCGGGTTAAAATGTGAGAGTAAGAGAGAAGGAGAGTCAGAGGTAGAGAGAGTGTTAGACTTACTCATCTACTAAACAGCGTAGGTCTGAGTTCAAGTGTTAGGGCTAAGGTTCGAGTGCGGGCATTGTCACACAAAGCAATTTTTACAAGCAATTTGTGAACAACTAACAGCGCTGCAGCCGAAAAAAAATGCTTGCAGAGCAATAAAGACATGTTTCTTCTGAAGAAAATTATGTGAAAATAGACATTTCTATATTTTCCTATGTGGAATTTGGTTGGAAGTGATTGCATGTCCCTTAGAGTGAGTGCAAGTGTTACAGTGCAAGTGCTAGTGATCGGGTTAGAATGTGAGAGAAGGAGAGTCAAAGGTAGAGAGAGTGTTAGACTTACTCATATACTAAACAGCGTAGGTCTATTGTGCTGATCTAGGCCTGCAAGCTGTCTATCTCACTAGGCCATTCCAGTTCTGTCCATGATGATCTTGGGTGGCCTCGAGGTCTTGACAGCCAGGAGCCGGAGGTTGATCTCTTCTGAAGTTGATCTCTCCTGAAGTTGATGGAAAAATAGAGTAAGCAAGTTAGGAATATTAAAATTAGTGTTAAAGTTAAGGGTTTGAGTTCAAGTGTTAAAGTTAAGGGTTGGAGTTCAAGTGTTAGGGTTAAGGTTGGAGTTCAAGTGTTAGGGTTAAGGTTGGAGTTCAAGTGTTAGGGTTAAGGTTCGAGTTCAAATGTTAGGGTTAAGGTTCGAGTTCAAGTGTTAGGGTTAAGGTTCGAGTTCAAGTGTTAGGGTTAAGGTTGGAGTTCAAGTGTTAGGGTTAAGGTTGGAGTTCAAGTGTTAGGGTTAAGGTTGGAGTTCAAGTGTTAGGGTTAAGGTTGGAGTTCAAGTGTTAGGGTTAAGGTTGGAGTTCAAGTGTTAGGGTTAAGGTTGGAGTTCAAGTGTTAGGGTTAAGGTTGGAGTTCAAGTGTTAGGGTTAAGGTTGGAGTTCAAGTGTTAGGGTTAAGGTTCGAGTTCAAGTGTTAGGGTTAAGGTTCGAGTTCGAGTGTTAGGGTTAAGGTTCGAGTTCGAGTGTTAGGGTTAAGGTTCGAGTGCGAGTGTTACAGTGCAAGTGTTACAGTGCAAGTGTTACAGTGCAAGTGTTACAGTGCAAGTGTTACAGTGCAAGTGTTACAGTGCAAGTGTTACAGTGCAAGTGTTACAGTGCAAGTGTTACAGTGCAAGTGTTACAGTGCAAGTGTTACAGTGCAAGTGTTACAGTGCAAGTGCTAGTGATCGGGTTAGAATGTGAAAGTAAGAGAGAAGGAGAGTCAAAGGTAGAGAGAGTGTTAGACTTACTCATCTACTAAACAGCGTAGGTCTATTGTGCTGATCTAGGCCTGCAAGCTGTCTATCTCACTGGCCATTCCAGTTCTGTCCATGATGATCTTGGGTGACCTCGAGGACTTGACAGCCAGGAGCCAGATGTTGATCTCTCCTGAAGTTGATGGAAAAATAAAGTAAGCGAGTTAGGAATATTAAAATTAGTGTTAGAGTTAAGGGTTTGAGTTCAAGTGTTACAGTGCAAGTGTTAGGGTGAAGGTTCGAGTGCAAGTGTTACAGTGCAAGTGTTACAGTGCAAGTGTTACAGTGCAAGGGCTAGTGATCGGGTTAAAATGTGAGAGTAAGAGAGAAGGAGAGTCAGAGGTAGAGAGAGTGTTAGACTTACTCATCTACTAAACAGCGTGGGTCTATTGTGCTGATCTAGGCCTGCATGCTGTCTATCTCACTAGGCCATTCCAGTTCTGTCCATGATGATCTTGGGTGGCCTCGAGGTCTTGACAGCCAGAAGCCGGATGTTGATCTCTCCTGAAGTTGATAGAAAAATAGAGTAAGCGTGTTAGGAATATTAAAATTAGTGTTAAAGTTAAGGGTTTGAGTTCAAGTGTTAGGGTTAAGGTTGGAGTTCAAGTGTTAGGGTTAAGGTTGGAGTTCAAGTGTTAGGGTTAAGGTTGGAGTTCAAGTGTTAGGGTTAAGGTTGGAGTTCAAGTGTTAGGGTTAAGGTTGGAGTTCAAGTGTTAGGGTTAAGGTTCGAGTTCAAGTGTTAGGGTTAAGGTTCGAGTTCAAGTGTTAGGGTTAAGGTTCGAGTTCAAGTGTTAGGGTTAAGGTTCGAGTTCGAGTGTTAGGGTTAAGGTTCGAGTTCGAGTGTTAGGGTTAAGGTTCGAGTTCGAGTGTTAGGGTTAAGGTTCGAGTGCAAGTGTTACAGCGCAAGTGTTACAGTGCAAGTGTTACAGTGCAAGTGTTACAGTGCAAGTGTTACAGTGCAAGTGTTACAGTGCAAGGGCTAGTGATCGGGTTAAAATGTGAGAGTAAGAGAGAAGGAGAGTCAGAGGTAGAGAGAGTGTTAGACTTACTCATCTACTAAACAGCGTGGGTCTATTGTGCTGATCTAGGCCTGCATGCTGTCTATCTCACTAGGCCATTCCAGTTCTGTCCATGATGATCTTGGGTGGCCTCGAGGTCTTGACAGCCAGAAGCCGGATGTTGATCTCTCCTGAAGTTGATAGAAAAATAGAGTAAGCGTGTTAGGAATATTAAAATTAGTGTTAAAGTTAAGGGTTTGAGTTCAAGTGTTAAAGTTAAGGGTTTGAGTTCAAGTGTTAGGGTTAAGGTTCGAGTTCAAGTGTTAGGGTTAAGGTTCTAGTTCAAGTGTTAGGGTTAAGGTTCGAGTTCGAGTGTTAGGGTTAAGGTTCGAGTTCGAGTGTTAGGGTTAAGGTTCGAGTGCAAGTGTTACAGTGCAAGTGTTACAGTGCAAGTGTTACAGTGCAAGTGTTACAGTGCAAGTGTTACAGTGCAAGTGTTACAGTGCAAGTGTTACAGTGCAAGTGTTACAGTGCAAGTGTTACAGTGCAAGTGCTAGTGATCGGGTTAGAATGTGAAAGTAAGAGAGAAGGAGAGTCAAAGGTAGAGAGAGTGTTAGACTTACTCATCTACTAAACAGCGTAGGTCTATTGTGCTGATCTAGGCCTGCAAGCTGTCTATCTCACTGGCCAGTCCAGTTCTGTCCATGATGATCTTGGGTGACCTCGAGGACTTGACAGCCAGGAGCCAGATGTTGATCTCTCCTGAAGTTGATGGAAAAATAAAGTAAGCGAGTTAGGAATATTAAAATTAGTGTTAGAGTTAAGGGTTTGAGTTCAAGTGTTACAGTGCAAGTGTTAGGGTGAAGGTTCGAGTGCAAGTGTTACAGTGCAAGTGTTACAGTGCAAGTGTTACAGTGCAAGGGCTAGTGATCGGGTTAAAATGTGAGAGTAAGAGAGAAGGAGAGTCAGAGGTAGAGAGAGTGTTAGACTTACTCATCTACTAAACAGCGTGGGTCTATTGTGCTGATCTAGGCCTGCATGCTGTCTATCTCACTAGGCCATTCCAGTTCTGTCCATGATGATCTTGGGTGGCCTCGAGGTCTTGACAGCCAGAAGCCGGATGTTGATCTCTCCTGAAGTTGATAGAAAAATAGAGTAAGCGTGTTAGGAATATTAAAATTAGTGTTAAAGTTAAGGGTTTGAGTTCAAGTGTTAGGGTTAAGGTTGGAGTTCAAGTGTTAGGGTTAAGGTTGGAGTTCAAGTGTTAGGGTTAAGGTTGGAGTTCAAGTGTTAGGGTTAAGGTTGGAGTTCAAGTGTTAGGGTTAAGGTTGGAGTTCAAGTGTTAGGGTTAAGGTTGGAGTTCAAGTGTTAGGGTTAAGGTTGGAGTTCAAGTGTTAGGGTTAAGGTTCGAGTTCAAGTGTTAGGGTTAAGGTTCGAGTTCAAGTGTTAGGGTTAAGGTTCGAGTTCAAGTGTTAGGGTTAAGGTTCGAGTTCGAGTGTTAGGGTTAAGGTTCGAGTTCGAGTGTTAGGGTTAAGGTTCGAGTGCAAGTGTTACAGTGCAAGTGTTACAGTGCAAGTGTTACAGTGCAAGTGTTACAGTGCAAGTGTTACAGTGCAAGGGCTAGTGATCGGGTTAAAATGTGAGAGTAAGAGAGAAGGAGAGTCAGAGGTAGAGAGAGTGTTAGACTTACTCATCTACTAAACAGCGTGGGTCTATTGTGCTGATCTAGGCCTGCATGCTGTCTATCTCACTAGGCCATTCCAGTTCTGTCCATGATGATCTTGGGTGGCCTCGAGGTCTTGACAGCCAGAAGCCGGATGTTGATCTCTCCTGAAGTTGATAGAAAAATAGAGTAAGCGTGTTAGGAATATTAAAATTAGTGTTAAAGTTAAGGGTTTGAGTTCAAGTGTTAGGGTTAAGGTTGGAGTTCAAGTGTTAGGGTTAAGGTTGGAGTTCAAGTGTTAGGGTTAAGGTTGGAGTTCAAGTGTTAGGGTTAAGGTTGGAGTTCAAGTGTTAGGGTTAAGGTTGGAGTTCAAGTGTTAGGGTTAAGGTTGGAGTTCAAGTGTTAGGGTTAAGGTTGGAGTTCAAGTGTTAGGGTTAAGGTTCGAGTTCAAGTGTTAGGGTTAAGGTTCGAGTTCAAGTGTTAGGGTTAAGGTTCGAGTTCAAGTGTTAGGGTTAAGGTTCGAGTTCGAGTGTTAGGGTTAAGGTTCGAGTTCGAGTGTTAGGGTTAAGGTTCGAGTGCAAGTGTTACAGTGCAAGTGTTACAGTGCAAGTGTTACAGTGCAAGTGTTACAGTGCAAGTGTTACAGTGCAAGGGCTAGTGATCGGGTTAAAATGTGAGAGTAAGAGAGAAGGAGAGTCAGAGGTAGAGAGAGTGTTAGACTTACTCATCTACTAAACAGCGTGGGTCTATTGTGCTGATCTAGGCCTGCATGCTGTCTATCTCACTAGGCCATTCCAGTTCTGTCCATGATGATCTTGGGTGGCCTCGAGGTCTTGACAGCCAGAAGCCGGATGTTGATCTCTCCTGAAGTTGATAGAAAAATAGAGTAAGCGTGTTAGGAATATTAAAATTAGTGTTAAAGTTAAGGGTTTGAGTTCAAGTGTTAGGGTTAAGGTTGGAGTTCAAGTGTTAGGGTTAAGGTTGGAGTTCAAGTGTTAGGGTTAAGGTTGGAGTTCAAGTGTTAGGGTTAAGGTTGGAGTTCAAGTGTTAGGGTTAAGGTTCGAGTTCAAGTGTTAGGGTTAAGGTTCTAGTTCAAGTGTTAGGGTTAAGGTTCGAGTTCAAGTGTTAGGGTTAAGGTTCGAGTTCAAGTGTTACAGTGCAAGTGTTACAGTGCAAGTGTTACAGTGCAAGTGTTACAGTGCAAGTGTTACAGTGCAAGTGTTACAGTGCAAGTGTTACAGTGCAAGTGTTACAGTGCAAGTGTTACAGTGCAAGGGCTAGTGATCGGGTTAAAATGTGAGAGTAAGAGAGAAGGAGAGTCAGAGGTAGAGAGAGTGTTAGACTTACTCATCTACTAAACAGCGTAGGTCTGAGTTCAAGTGTTAGGGCTAAGGTTCGAGTGCGGGCATTGTCACACAAAGCAATTTTTACAAGCAATTTGTGAACAACTAACAGCGCTGCAGCCGAAAAAAAATGCTTGCAGAGCAATAAAGACATGTTTCTTCTGAAGAAAATTATGTGAAAATAGACATTTCTATATTTTCCTATGTGGAATTTGGTTGGAAGTGATTGCATGTCCCTTAGAGTGAGTGCAAGTGTTACAGTGCAAGTGCTAGTGATCGGGTTAGAATGTGAGAGAAGGAGAGTCAAAGGTAGAGAGAGTGTTAGACTTACTCATATACTAAACAGCGTAGGTCTATTGTGCTGATCTAGGCCTGCAAGCTGTCTATCTCACTAGGCCATTCCAGTTCTGTCCATGATGATCTTGGGTGGCCTCGAGGTCTTGACAGCCAGGAGCCGGAGGTTGATCTCTTCTGAAGTTGATCTCTCCTGAAGTTGATGGAAAAATAGAGTAAGCAAGTTAGGAATATTAAAATTAGTGTTAAAGTTAAGGGTTTGAGTTCAAGTGTTAAAGTTAAGGGTTTGAGTTCAAGTGTTAGGGTTAAGGTTGGAGTTCAAGTGTTAGGGTTAAGGTTGGAGTTCAAGTGTTAGGGTTAAGGTTGGAGTTCAAGTGTTAGGGTTAAGGTTGGAGTTCAAGTGTTAGGGTTAAGGTTCGAGTTCAAGTGTTAGGGTTAAGGTTCGAGTTCAAGTGTTAGGGTTAAGGTTCGAGTTCAAGTGTTACAGTGCAAGTGTTACAGTGCAAGTGTTACAGTGCAAGTGTTACAGTGCAAGTGTTACAGTGCAAGTGTTACAGTGCAAGTGTTACAGTGCAAGTGTTACAGTGCAAGTGTTACAGTGCAAGTGTTACAGTGCAAGTGTTACAGTGCAAGTGTTACAGTGCAAGTGTTACAGTGCAAGTGTTACAGTGCAAGTGTTACAATGCAAGTGCTAGTGATCGGGTTAGAATGTGAAAGTAAGAGAGAAGGAGAGTCAAAGGTAGAGAGAGTGTTAGACTTACTCATCTACTAAACAGCGTAGGTCTATTGTGCTGATCTAGGCCTGCAAGCTGTCTATCTCACTAGGCCATTCCAGTTCTGTCCATGATGATCTTGGGTGGCCTCGAGGTCTTGACAGCCAGGAGCCGGAGGTTGATCTCTTCTGAAGCTGATCTCTCCTGAAGTTGATGGAAAAATAGAGTAAGCAAGTTAGGAATATTAAAATTAGTGTTAAAGTTAAGGGTTTGAGTTCAAGTGTGAGGGTTAAGGTTCGAGTTCAAGTGTTAGGGTTAAGGTTCGAGTTCAAGTGTTAGGGTTAAGGTTCAAGTTCAAGTGTTAGGGTTAAGGTTCGAGTTCAAGTGTTAGGGTTAAGGTTCGAGTTCAAGTGTTAGGGTTAAGGTTCGAGTGCAAGTGTTAGGGTTAAGGTTCGAGTGCAAGCGTTACAGTGCAAGCGTTACAGTGCAAGCGTTACAGTGCAAGTGTTACAGTGCAAGTGTTACAGTGCAAGTGCTAGGGTTAGAATGTGAGAGTAAGAGAGAAGGAGAGTTAGAGGTAGAGAGAGTGTAAGTCTTACTCATCTACTAAACAGCGTAGGTCTATTGTGCTCATCTAAGCCTGTATGCTGTCTATCTCACTGGGCCATTCCAGTTCTGTCCATGATGATCTTGGGTGGCCTCGAGGACTTGACAGCCAGGAGCCAGATGTTGATCTCTCCTGAAGTTGATGGAAAAATAAAGTAAGTGAGTTAGGAATATTAAAATTAGTGTTAGAGTTAAGGGTTTGAGTTCAAGTGTTAGGGTTAAGGTTGGAGTTCAAGTGTTAGGGTTAAGGTTGGAGTTCAAGTGTTAGGGTTAAGGTTGGAGTTCAAGTGTTAGGGTTAAGGTTGGAGTTCAAGTGTTAGGGTTAAGGTTGGAGTTCAAGTGTTAGGGTTAAGGTTCGAGTTCAAGTGTTAGGGTTAAGGTTCGAGTTCAAGTGTTAGGGTTAAGGTTCGAGTTCAAGTGTTAGGGTTAAGGTTCGAGTTCAAGTGTTAGGGTTAAGGTTCGAGTTCAAGTGTTAGGGTTAAGGTTCGAGTTCAACTGTTAGGGTTAAGGTTCGAGTTCAAGTGTTAGGGTTAAGGTTCGAGTTCAAGTGTTAGGGTTAAGGTTCGAGTTCAAGTGTTAGGGTTAAGGTTCGAGTTCAAGTGTTAGGGTTAAGGTTCGAGTTCAACTGTTAGGGTTAAGGTTCGAGTTCAAGTGTTAGGGTTAAGGTTCGAGTTCAAGTGTTAGGGTTAAGGTTCGAGTTCAAGTGTTAGGGTTAAGGTTCGAGTGCAAGCGTTACAGTGCAAGTGTTACAGTGCAAGTGTTACAGTGCAAGTGTTACAGTGCAAGTGTTACAGTGCAAGTGTTACAGTGCAAGTGCTAGGGTTAGAATGTGAGAGTAAGAGAGAAGGAGAGTTAGAGGTAGAGAGAGTGTAAGACTTACTCATCTACTAAACAGCGTAGGTCTATTGTGCTCATCTAAGCCTGTATGCTGTCTATCTCACTGGGCCATTCCAGTTCTGTCCATGATGATCTTGGGTGGCCTCGAGGACTTGACAGCCAGGAGCCAGATGTTGATCTCTCCTGAAGTTGATGGAAAAATAAAGTAAGCGAGTTAGGAATATTAAAATTAGTGTTACAGTTAAGGGTTTGAGTTCAAGTGTTACAGTGCAAGTGTTAGGGTTAAGGTTCGAGTGCAAGTGTTACAGTGCAAGTGTTACAGTGCAAGTGTTACAGTGCAAGTGTTACAGTGCAAGTGTTACAGTGCAAGTGTTACAGTGCAAGTGTTACAGTGCAAGTGTTACAGTGCAAGTGTTACAGTGCAAGTGTTACAGTGCAAGTGTTACAGTGCAAGTGCTAGTGATCGGGTTAGAATGTGAAAGTAAGAGAGAAGGAGAGTCAGAGGTAGAGAGAGTGTTAGACTTACTCATCTACTAAACAGCGTGGGTCTATTGTGCTGATCTAGGCCTGCATGCTGTCTATCTCACTAGGCCATTCCAGTTCTGTCCATGATGATCTTGGGTGGCCTCGAGGTCTTGACAGCCAGAAGCCGGATGTTGATCTCTCCTGAAGTTGATAGAAAAATAGAGTAAGCGTGTTAGGAATATTAAAATTAGTGTTAAAGTTAAGGGTTTGAGTTCAAGTGTTAAAGTTAAGGGTTTGAGTTCAAGTGTTAGGGTTAAGGTTGGAGTTCAAGTGTTAGGGTTAAGGTTGGAGTTCAAGTGTTAGGGTTAAGGTTGGAGTTCAAGTGTTAGGGTTAAGGTTGGAGTTCAAGTGTTAGGGTTAAGGTTCGAGTTCAAGTGTTAGGGTCAAGGTTCGAGTTCAAGTGTTAGGGTTAAGGTTCGAGTTCAAGTGTTAGGGTTAAGGTTCGAGTTCAACTGTTAGGGTTAAGGTTCGAGTTCAACTGTTAGGGTTAAGGTTCGAGTTCAAGTGTTAGGGTTAAGGTTCGAGTTCAAGTGTTAGGGTTAAGGTTCGAGTTCAAGTGTTAGGGTTAAGGTTCGAGTTCAAGTGTTAGGGTTAAGGTTCGAGTTCAAGTGTTAGGGTTAAGGTTCGAGTGCAAGTGTTAGGGTTAAGGTTCGAGTGCAAGCGTTACAGTGCAAGTGTTACAGTGCAAGTGTTACAGTGCAAGTGTTACAGTGCAAGTGTTACAGTGCAAGTGTTACAGTGCAAGTGCTAGGGTTAGAATGTGAGAGTAAGAGAGAAGGAGAGTTAGAGGTAGAGAGAGTGTAAGACTTACTCATCTACTAAACAGCGTAGGTCTATTGTGCTCATCTAAGCCTGTATGCTGTCTATCTCACTGGGCCATTCCAGTTCTGTCCATGATGATCTTGGGTGGCCTCGAGGACTTGACAGCCAGGAGCCAGATGTTGATCTCTCCTGAAGTTGATGGAAAAATAAAGTAAGCGAGTTAGGAATATTAAAATTAGTGTTACAGTTAAGGGTTTGAGTTCAAGTGTTACAGTGCAAGTGTTAGGGTTAAGGTTCGAGTGCAAGTGTTACAGTGCAAGGGCTAGTGATCGGGTTAAAATGTGAGAGTAAGAGAGAAGGAGAGTCAGAGGTAGAGAGAGTGTTAGACTTACTCATCTACTAAACAGCGTGGGTCTATTGTGCTGATCTAGGCCTGCATGCTGTCTATCTCACTGGCCATTCCAGTTCTGTCCATGATGATCTTGGGTGACCTCGAGGACTTGACAGCCAGGAGCCAGATGTTGATCTCTCCTGAAGTTGATGGAAAAATAAAGTAAGCGAGTTAGGAATATTAAAATTAGTGTTAGAGTTAAGGGTTTGAGTTCAAGTGTTACAGTGCAAGTGTTAGGGTGAAGGTTCGAGTGCAAGTGTTACAGTGCAAGTGTTACAGTGCAAGTGTTACAGTGCAAGGGCTTTGAGTTAAG
This sequence comes from Hippasteria phrygiana, assembly GCA_037893225.1. NCBI lineage: Eukaryota > Metazoa > Echinodermata > Asteroidea > Valvatida > Goniasteridae > Hippasteria > Hippasteria phrygiana. Next base: position 719,305 of record JAZGUH010000383.1, read on the forward strand.
GGTTTGAGTTCAAGTGTTAGGGTTAAGGTTGGAGTTCAAGTGTTAGGGTTAAGGTTCGAGTTCAAGTGTTAGGGTTAAGGTTCGAGTTCAAGTGTTAGGGTTAAGGTTCGAGTTCAAGTGTTAGGCTTAAGGTTCGAGTTCAAGTGTTAGGGTTAAGGTTCGAGTTCAAGTGTTACAGTGCAAGTGTTACAGTGCAAGTGTTACAGTGCAAGTGTTACAGTGCAAGTGTTACAGTGCAAGTGTTACAGTGCAAGTGTTACAGTGCAAGTGTTACAGTGCAAGTGCTAGTGATCGGGTTAGAATGTGAAAGTAAGAGAGAAGGAGAGTCAAAGGTAGAGAGAGTGTTAGACTTACTCATCTACTAAACAGCGTAGGTCTATTGTGCTGATCTAGGCCTGCAAGCTGTCTATCTCACTGGCCATTCCAGTTCTGTCCATGATGATCTTGGGTGACCTCGAGGACTTGACAGCCAGGAGCCAGATGTTGATCTCTCCTGAAGTTGATGGAAAAATAAAGTAAGCGAGTTAGGAATATTAAAATTAGTGTTAGAGTTAAGGGTTTGAGTTCAAGTGTTACAGTGCAAGTGTTAGGGTGAAGGTTCGAGTGCAAGTGTTACAGTGCAAGTGTTACAGTGCAAGGGCTAGTGATCGGGTTAAAATGTGAGAGTAAGAGAGAAGGAGAGTCAGAGGTAGAGAGAGTGTTAGACTTACTCATCTACTAAACAGCGTGGGTCTATTGTGCTGATCTAGGCCTGCATGCTGTCTATCTCACTAGGCCATTCCAGTTCTGTCCATGATGATCTTGGGTGGCCTCGAGGTCTTGACAGCCAGAAGCCGGATGTTCATCTCTCCTGAAGTTGATAGAAAAATAGAGTAAGCGTGTTAGGAATATTAAAATTAGTGTTAAAGTTAAGGGTTTGAGTTCAAGTGTTAAAGTTAAGGGTTGGAGTTCAAGTGTTAAAGTTAAGGGTTGGAGTTCAAGTGTTAGGGTTAAGGTTTGAGTTCAAGTGTTACAGTGCAAGTGTTAGGGTGAAGGTTCGAGTGCAAGTGTTACAGTGCAAGTGCTACAGTGCAAGTGTTACAGTGCAAGTGTTACAGTGCAAGGGCTAGTGATCGGGTTAAAATGTGAGAGTAAGAGAGAAGGAGAGTCAGAGGTAGAGAGAGTGTTAGACTTACTCATCTACTAAACAGCGTGGGTCTATTATGCTGATCTAGGCCTGCATGCTGTCTATCTCAATAGGCCATTCCAGTTCTGTCCATGATGATCTTGGGTGGCCTCGAGGTCTTGACAGCCAGAAGCCGGATGTTGATCTCTCCTGAAGTTGATAGAAAAATAGAGTAAGCGTGTTAGGAATATTAAAATTAGTGTTAAAGTTAAGGGTTTGAGTTCAAGTGTTAGGGTTAAGGTTGGAGTTCAAGTGTTAGGGTTAAGGTTGGAGTTCAAGTGTTAGGGTTAAGGTTGGAGTTCAAGTGTTAGGGTTAAGGTTGGAGTTCAAGTGTTAGGGTTAAGGTTGGAGTTCAAGTGTTAGGGTTAAGGTTGGAGTTCAAGTGTTAGGGTTAAGGTTGGAGTTCAAGTGTTAGGGTTAAGGTTGGAGTTCAAGTGTTAGGGTTAAGGTTCGAGTTCAAGTGTTAGGGTTAAGGTTCGAGTTCAAGTGTTAGGGTTAAGGTTCGAGTTCAAGTGTTAGGGTTAAGGTTCGAGTTCAAGTGTTACAGTGCAAGTGTTACAGTGCAAGTGTTACAGTGCAAGTGTTACAGTGCAAGTGTTACAGTGCAAGTGTTACAGTGCAAGTGTTACAGTGCAAGTGTTACAGTGCAAGTGTTACAGTGCAAGTGTTACAGTGCAAGTGTTACAGTGCAAGTGTTACAGTGCAAGTGTTACAGTGCAAGTGTTACAGTGCAAGTGTTACAGTGCAAGTGTTACAGTGCAAGTGTTACAGTGCAAGTGTTACAGTGCAAGTGTTACAGTGCAAGTGTTACAGTGCAAGTGTTACAGTGCAAGAGTTACAGTGCAAGTGTTACAGTGCAAGTGTTACAGTGCAAGTGTTACAGTGCAAGTGTTACAGTGCAAGTGTTACAGTGCAAGTGTTACAGTGCAAGTGTTACAGTGCAAGTGTTACAGTGCAAGTGTTACAGTGCAAGTGTTACAGTGCAAGTGTTACAGTGCAAGTGCTAGTGATCGGGTTAGAATGTGAAAGTAAGAGAGAAGGAGAGTCAGAGGTAGAGAGAGTGTTAGACTTACTCATCTACTAAACAGCGTGGGTCTATTGTGCTGATCTAGGCCTGCATGCTGTCTATCTCACTAGGCCATTCCAGTTCTGTCCATGATGATCTTGGGTGGCCTCGAGGTCTTGACAGCCAGAAGCCGGATGTTGATCTCTCCTGAAGTTGATAGAAAAATAGAGTAAGCGTGTTAGGAATATTAAAATTAGTGTTAAAGTTAAGGGTTTGAGTTCAAGTGTTAAAGTTAAGGGTTTGAGTTCAAGTGTTAAAGTTAAGGGTTGGAGTTCAAGTGTTAAAGTTAAGGGTTGGAGTTCAAGTGTTAGGGTTAAGGTTGGAGTTCAAGTGTTAAAGTTAAGGGTTGGAGTTCAAGTGTTAGGGTTAAGGTTGGAGTTCAAGTGTTAGGGTTAAGGTTGGAGTTCAAGTGTTAGGGTTAAGGTTGGAGTTCAAGTGTTAGGGTTAAGGTTGGAGTTCAAGTGTTAGGGTTAAGGTTCGAGTTCAAGTGTTAGGGTTAAGGTTCGAGTTCAAGTGTTAGGGTTAAGGTTCGAGTTCAAGTGTTAGGGTTAAGGTTCGAGTTCAAGTGTTAGGGTTAAGGTTCGAGTTCAAGTGTTAGGGTTAAGGTTCGAGTTCAAGTGTTAGGGTTAAGGTTCGAGTGCAAGTGTTAGGGTTAAGGTTCGAGTGCAAGTGTTACAGTGCAAGTGTTACAGTGCAAGTGTTACAGTGCAAGTGTTACAGTGCAAGTGTTACAGTGCAAGTGTTACAGTGCAAGTGTTACAGTGCAAGGGTTACAGTGCAAGGGTTACAGTGCAAGGGTTACAGTGCAAGTGATCGGGTTAGAATGTGAAAGTAAGAGAGAAGGAGAGTCAAAGGTAGAGAGAGTGTTAGACTTACTCATCTACTAAACAGCGTAGGTCTATTGTGCTGATCTAGGCCTGCAAGCTGTCTATCTCACTGGCCATTCCAGTTCTGTCCATGATGATCTTGGGTGACCTCGAGGACTTGACAGCCAGGAGCCAGATGTTGATCTCTCCTGAAGTTGATGGAAAAATAAAGTAAGCGAGTTAGGAATATTAAAATTAGTGTTAGAGTTAAGGGTTTGAGTTCAAGTGTTACAGTGCAAGTGTTAGGGTGAAGGTTCGAGTGCAAGTGTTACAGTGCAAGTGTTACAGTGCAAGCGTTACAGTGCAAGCGTTACAGTGCAAGCGTTACAGTGCAAGCGTTACAGTGCAAGCGTTACAGTGCAAGCGTTAGTGCAAGCGTTACAGTGCAAGCGTTACAGTGCAAGCGTTACAGTGCAAGCGTTACAGTGCAAGTGTTACAGTGCAAGTGTTACAGTGCAAGTGTTACAGTGCAAGTGTTACAGTGCAAGTGTTACAGTGCAAGTGTTACAGTGCAAGTGTTACAGTGCAAGTGTTACAGTGCAAGGGCTAGTGATCGGGTTAAAATGTGAGAGTAAGAGAGAAGGAGAGTCAGAGGTAGAGAGAGTGTTAGACTTACTCATCTACTAAACAGCGTGGGTCTATTGTGCTGATCTAGGCCTGCATGCTGTCTATCTCACTAGGCCATTCCAGTTCTGTCCATGATGATCTTGGGTGGCCTCGAGGTCTTGACAGCCAGAAGCCGGATGTTGATCTCTCCTGAAGTTGATAGAAAAATAGAGTAAGCGTGTTAGGAATATTAAAATTAGTGTTAAAGTTAAGGGTTTGAGTTCAAGTGTTAAAGTTAAGGGTTTGAGTTCAAGTGTTAAAGTTAAGGGTTTGAGTTCAAGTGTTAGGGTTAAGGTTTGAGTTCAAGTGTTAGGGTTAAGGTTGGAGTTCAAGTGTTAGGGTTAAGGTTGGAGTTCAAGTGTTAGGGTCAAGGTTCGAGTTCAAGTGTTAGGGTTAAGGTTCGAGTTCAAGTGTTAGGGTTAAGGTTCGAGTTCAAGTGTTAGGGTTAAGGTTCGAGTTCAAGTGTTAGGGTTAAGGTTCGAGTTCAAGTGTTACAGTGCAAGTGTTACAGTGCAAGTGTTACAGTGCAAGTGTTACAGTGCAAGTGTTACAGTGCAAGTGTTACAGTGCAAGTGTTACAGTGCAAGTGTTACAGTGCAAGTGTTACAGTGCAAGTGTTACAGTGCAAGTGTTACAGTGCAAGTGTTACAGTGCAAGTGTTACAGTGCAAGTGTTAGGGTGAAGGTTCGAGTGCAAGTGTTACAGTGCAAGTGTTACAGTGCAAGTGTTACAGTGCAAGGGCTAGTGATCGGGTTAAAATGTGAGAGTAAGAGAGAAGGAGAGTCAGAGGTAGAGAGAGTGTTAGACTTACTCATCTACTAAACAGCGTGGGTCTATTGTGCTGATCTAGGCCTGCATGCTGTCTATCTCACTAGGCCATTCCAGTTCTGTCCATGATGATCTTGGGTGGCCTCGAGGTCTTGACAGCCAGAAGCCGGATGTTGATCTCTCCTGAAGTTGATAGAAAAATAGAGTAAGCGTGTTAGGAATATTAAAATTAGTGTTAAAGTTAAGGGTTTGAGTTCAAGTGTTAAAGTTAAGGGTTTGAGTTCAAGTGTTAGGGTTAAGGTTGGAGTTCAAGTGTTAGGGTTAAGGTTGGAGTTCAAGTGTTAGGGTTAAGGTTGGAGTTCAAGTGTTAGGGTTAAGGTTGGAGTTCAAGTGTTAGGGTTAAGGTTGGAGTTCAAGTGTTAGGGTTAAGGTTCGAGTTCAAGTGTTAGGGTTAAGGTTCGAGTTCAAGTGTTAGGCTTAAGGTTCGAGTTCAAGTGTTAGGGTTAAGGTTCGAGTTCAAGTGTTACAGTGCAAGTGTTACAGTGCAAGTGTTACAGTGCAAGTGTTACAGTGCAAGTGTTACAGTGCAAGTGTTACAGTGCAAGTGTTACAGTGCAAGTGTTACAGTGCAAGTGTTACAGTGCAAGTGTTACAGTGCAAGTGCTAGTGATCGGGTTAGAATGTGAAAGTAAGAGAGAAGGAGAGTCAAAGGTAGAGAGAGTGTTAGACTTACTCATCTACTAAACAGCGTAGGTCTATTGTGCTGATCTAGGCCTGCAAGCTGTCTATCTCACTGGCCATTCCAGTTCTGTCCATGATGATCTTGGGTGACCTCGAGGACTTGACAGCCAGGAGCCAGATGTTGATCTCTCCTGAAGTTGATGGAAAAATAAAGTAAGCGAGTTAGGAATATTAAAATTAGTGTTAAAGTTAAGGGTTTGAGTTCAAGTGTTAAAGTTAAGGGTTGGAGTTCAAGTGTTAAAGTTAAGGGTTGGAGTTCAAGTGTTAGGGTTAAGGTTTGAGTTCAAGTGTTACAGTGCAAGTGTTAGGGTGAAGGTTCGAGTGCAAGTGTTACAGTGCAAGTGTTACAGTGCAAGTGTTACAGTGCAAGGGCTAGTGATCGGGTTAAAATGTGAGAGTAAGAGAGAAGGAGAGTCAGAGGTAGAGAGAGTGTTAGACTTACTCATCTACTAAACAGCGTGGGTCTATTGTGCTGATCTAGGCCTGCATGCTGTCTATCTCACTAGGCCATTCCAGTTCTGTCCATGATGATCTTGGGTGGCCTCGAGGTCTTGACAGCCAGAAGCCGGATGTTGATCTCTCCTGAAGTTGATAGAAAAATAGAGTAAGCGTGTTAGGAATATTAAAATTAGTGTTAAAGTTAAGGGTTTGAGTTCAAGTGTTAGGGTTAAGGTTGGAGTTCAAGTGTTAGGGTTAAGGTTGGAGTTCAAGTGTTAGGGTTAAGGTTGGAGTTCAAGTGTTAGGGTTAAGGTTGGAGTTCAAGTGTTAGGGTTAAGGTTCGAGTTCAAGTGTTAGGGTTAAGGTTCGAGTTCAAGTGTTAGGGTTAAGGTTCGAGTTCAAGTGTTAGGGTTAAGGTTCGAGTTCAAGTGTTAGGGTTAAGGTTCGAGTTCAAGTGTTAGGGTTAAGGTTCGAGTTCAAGTGTTAGGGTTAAGGTTCGAGTTCAAGTGTTAGGGTTAAGGTTGGAGTTCAAGTGTTAGGGTTAAGGTTGGAGTTCAAGTGTTAGGGTCAAGGTTCGAGTTCAAGTGTTAGGGTCAAGGTTCGAGTTCAAGTGTTAGGGTTAAGGTTCGAGTTCAAGTGTTAGGGTTAAGGTTCGAGTTCAAGTGCAAGCGTTACAGTGCAAGCGTTACAGTGCAAGCGTTAGTGCAAGCGTTCAAGTGTTAGGGTTAAGGTTCGAGTTCAAGTGTTACAGTGCAAGTGTTACAGTGCAAGTGTTACAGTGCAAGTGTTACAGTGCAAGTGTTACAGTGCAAGTGTTACAGTGCAAGTGTTACAGTGCAAGTGTTACAGTGCAAGTGTTACAGTGCAAGTGTTACAGTGCAAGTGTTACAGTGCAAGTGTTACAGTGCAAGGGCTAGTGATCGGGTTAAAATGTGAGAGTAAGAGAGAAGGAGAGTCAGAGGTAGAGAGAGTGTTAGACTTACTCATCTACTAAACAGCGTGGGTCTATTGTGCTGATCTAGGCCTGCATGCTGTCTATCTCACTAGGCCATTCCAGTTCTGTCCATGATGATCTTGGGTGGCCTCGAGGTCTTGACAGCCAGAAGCCGGATGTTGATCTCTCCTGAAGTTGATAGAAAAATAGAGTAAGCGTGTTAGGAATATTAAAATTAGTGTTAAAGTTAAGGGTTTGAGTTCAAGTGTTAAAGTTAAGGGTTTGAGTTCAAGTGTTAGGGTTAAGGTTGGAGTTCAAGTGTTAGGGTTAAGGTTGGAGTTCAAGTGTTAGGGTTAAGGTTGGAGTTCAAGTGTTAGGGTTAAGGTTCGAGTTCAAGTGTTAGGGTTAAGGTTCGAGTTCAAGTGTTAGGGTTAAGGTTCGAGTTCAAGTGTTAGGGTTAAGGTTCGAGTTCAAGTGTTAGGGTTAAGGTTCGAGTTCAAGTGTTACAGTGCAAGTGTTACAGTGCAAGTGTTACAGTGCAAGTGTTACAGTGCAAGTGTTACAGTGCAAGTGTTACAGTGCAAGTGTTACAGTGCAAGTGCTAGTGATCGGGTTAGAATGTGAAAGTAAGAGAGAAGGAGAGTCAAAGGTAGAGAGAGTGTTAGACTTACTCATCTACTAAACAGCGTAGGTCTATTGTGCTGATCTAGGCCTGCAAGCTGTCTATCTCACTGGCCATTCCAGTTCTGTCCATGATGATCTTGGGTGACCTCGAGGACTTGACAGCCAGGAGCCAGATGTTGATCTCTCCTGAAGTTGATGGAAAAATAAAGTAAGCGAGTTAGGAATATTAAAATTAGTGTTAGAGTTAAGGGTTTGAGTTCAAGTGTTACAGTGCAAGTGTTAGGGTGAAGGTTCGAGTGCAAGTGTTACAGTGCAAGTGTTACAGTGCAAGGGCTAGTGATCGGGTTAAAATGTGAGAGTAAGAGAGAAGGAGAGTCAGAGGTAGAGAGAGTGTTGGACTTACTCATCTACTAAACAGCGTGGGTCTATTGTGCTGATCTAGGCCTGCATGCTGTCTATCTCACTAGGCCATTCCAGTTCTGTCCATGATGATCTTGGGTGGCCTCGAGGTCTTGACAGCCAGAAGCCGGATGTTCATCTCTCCTGAAGTTGATAGAAAAATAGAGTAAGCGTGTTAGGAATATTAAAATTAGTGTTAAAGTTAAGGGTTTGAGTTCAAGTGTTAAAGTTAAGGGTTGGAGTTCAAGTGTTAAAGTTAAGGGTTGGAGTTCAAGTGTTAGGGTTAAGGTTTGAGTTCAAGTGTTACAGTGCAAGTGTTAGGGTGAAGGTTCGAGTGCAAGTGTTACAGTGCAAGTGTTACAGTGCAAGTGTTACAGTGCAAGTGTTACAGTGCAAGGGCTAGTGATCGGGTTAAAATGTGAGAGTAAGAGAGAAGGAGAGTCAGAGGTAGAGAGAGTGTTAGACTTACTCATCTACTAAACAGCGTGGGTCTATTGTGCTGATCTAGGCCTGCATGCTGTCTATCTCACTAGGCCATTCCAGTTCTGTCCATGATGATCTTGGGTGGCCTCGAGGTCTTGACAGCCAGAAGCCGGATGTTGATCTCTCCTGAAGTTGATAGAAAAATAGAGTAAGCGTGTTAGGAATATTAAAATTAGTGTTAAAGTTAAGGGTTTGAGTTCAAGTGTTAAAGTTAAGGGTTTGAGTTCAAGTGTTAGGGTTAAGGTTGGAGTTCAAGTGTTAGGGTTAAGGTTGGAGTTCAAGTGTTAGGGTTAAGGTTGGAGTTCAAGTGTTAGGGTTAAGGTTCGAGTTCAAGTGTTAGGGTTAAGGTTCGAGTTCAAGTGTTAGGGTTAAGGTTCGAGTTCAAGTGTTAGGGTTAAGGTTCGAGTTCAAGTGTTAGGGTTAAGGTTCGAGTTCAAGTGTTACAGTGCAAGTGTTACAGTGCAAGTGTTACAGTGCAAGTGTTACAGTGCAAGTGTTACAGTGCAAGTGTTACAGTGCAAGTGTTACAGTGCAAGTGCTAGTGATCGGGTTAGAATGTGAAAGTAAGAGAGAAGGAGAGTCAAAGGTAGAGAGAGTGTTAGACTTACTCATCTACTAAACAGCGTAGGTCTATTGTGCTGATCTAGGCCTGCAAGCTGTCTATCTCACTGGCCATTCCAGTTCTGTCCATGATGATCTTGGGTGACCTCGAGGACTTGACAGCCAGGAGCCAGATGTTGATCTCTCCTGAAGTTGATGGAAAAATAAAGTAAGCGAGTTAGGAATATTAAAATTAGTGTTAGAGTTAAGGGTTTGAGTTCAAGTGTTACAGTGCAAGTGTTAGGGTGAAGGTTCGAGTGCAAGTGTTACAGTGCAAGTGTTACAGTGCAAGGGCTAGTGATCGGGTTAAAATGTGAGAGTAAGAGAGAAGGAGAGTCAGAGGTAGAGAGAGTGTTGGACTTACTCATCTACTAAACAGCGTGGGTCTATTGTGCTGATCTAGGCCTGCATGCTGTCTATCTCACTAGGCCATTCCAGTTCTGTCCATGATGATCTTGGGTGGCCTCGAGGTCTTGACAGCCAGAAGCCGGATGTTCATCTCTCCTGAAGTTGATAGAAAAATAGAGTAAGCGTGTTAGGAATATTAAAATTAGTGTTAAAGTTAAGGGTTTGAGTTCAAGTGTTAAAGTTAAGGGTTGGAGTTCAAGTGTTAAAGTTAAGGGTTGGAGTTCAAGTGTTAGGGTTAAGGTTTGAGTTCAAGTGTTACAGTGCAAGTGTTAGGGTGAAGGTTCGAGTGCAAGTGTTACAGTGCAAGTGTTACAGTGCAAGTGTTACAGTGCAAGTGTTACAGTGCAAGGGCTAGTGATCGGGTTAAAATGTGAGAGTAAGAGAGAAGGAGAGTCAGAGGTAGAGAGAGTGTTAGACTTACTCATCTACTAAACAGCGTGGGTCTATTGTGCTGATCTAGGCCTGCATGCTGTCTATCTCACTAGGCCATTCCAGTTCTGTCCATGATGATCTTGGGTGGCCTCGAGGTCTTGACAGCCAGAAGCCGGATGTTGATCTCTCCTGAAGTTGATAGAAAAATAGAGTAAGCGTGTTAGGAATATTAAAATTAGTGTTAAAGTTAAGGGTTTGAGTTCAAGTGTTAGGGTTAAGGTTGGAGTTCAAGTGTTAGGGTTAAGGTTGGAGTTCAAGTGTTAGGGTTAAGGTTGGAGTTCAAGTGTTAGGGTTAAGGTTGGAGTTCAAGTGTTAGGGTTAAGGTTGGAGTTCAAGTGTTAGGGTTAAGGTTCGAGTTCAAGTGTTAGGGTTAAGGTTCGAGTTCAAGTGTTAGGGTTAAGGTTCGAGTTCAAGTGTTAGGGTTAAGGTTCGAGTTCAAGTGTTACAGTGCAAGTGTTACAGTGCAAGTGTTACAGTGCAAGTGTTACAGTGCAAGTGTTACAGTGCAAGTGTTACAGTGCAAGTGTTACAGTGCAAGTGTTACAGTGCAAGTGTTACAGTGCAAGTGTTACAGTGCAAGTGTTACAGTGCAAGTGTTACAGTGCAAGTGTTACAGTGCAAGTGCTAGTGATCGGGTTAGAATGTGAAAGTAAGAGAGAAGGAGAGTCAGAGGTAGAGAGAGTGTTAGACTTACTCATCTACTAAACAGCGTGGGTCTATTGTGCTGATCTAGGCCTGCATGCTGTCTATCTCACTAGGCCATTCCAGTTCTGTCCATGATGATCTTGGGTGGCCTCGAGGTCTTGACAGCCAGAAGCCGGATGTTGATCTCTCCTGAAGTTGATAGAAAAATAGAGTAAGCGTGTTAGGAATATTAAAATTAGTGTTAAAGTTAAGGGTTTGAGTTCAAGTGTTAAAGTTAAGGGTTTGAGTTCAAGTGTTAAAGTTAAGGGTTGGAGTTCAAGTGTTAGGGTTAAGGTTGGAGTTCAAGTGTTAGGGTTAAGGTTGGAGTTCAAGTGTTAGGGTTAAGGTTGGAGTTCAAGTGTTAGGGTTAAGGTTGGAGTTCAAGTGTTAGGGTTAAGGTTCGAGTTCAAGTGTTAGGGTTAAGGTTCGAGTTCAAGTGTTAGGGTTAAGGTTCGAGTTCAAGTGTTAGGGTTAAGGTTCGAGTTCAAGTGTTAGGGTTAAGGTTCGAGTTCAAGTGTTAGGGTTAAGGTTCGAGTTCAAGTGTTAGGGTTAAGGTTCGAGTTCAAGTGTTAGGGTTAAGGTTCGAGTTCAAGTGTTAGGGTTAAGGTTCGAGTTCAAGTGTTAGGGTTAAGGTTCGAGTGCAAGTGTTAGGGTTAAGGTTCGAGTGCAAGTGTTACAGTGCAAGTGTTACAGTGCAAGTGTTACAGTGCAAGTGTTACAGTGCAAGTGTTACAGTGCAAGTGTTACAGTGCAAGTGTTACAGTGCAAGTGTTACAGTGCAAGTGTTACAGTGCAAGTGTTACAGTGCAAGTGTTACAGTGCAAGTGTTACAGTGCAAGGGCTAGTGATCGGGTTAAAATGTGAGAGTAAGAGAGAAGGAGAGTCAGAGGTAGAGAGAGTGTTAGACTTACTCATCTACTAAACAGCGTGGGTCTATTGTGCTGATCTAGGCCTGCATGCTGTCTATCTCACTAGGCCATTCCAGTTCTGTCCATGATGATCTTGGGTGGCCTCGAGGTCTTGACAGCCAGAAGCCGGATGTTGATCTCTCCTGAAGTTGATAGAAAAATAGAGTAAGCGTGTTAGGAATATTAAAATTAGTGTTAAAGTTAAGGGTTTGAGTTCAAGTGTTAGGGTTAAGGTTGGAGTTCAAGTGTTAGGGTTAAGGTTGGAGTTCAAGTGTTAGGGTTAAGGTTAAGGTTGGAGTTCAAGTGTTAGGGTTAAGGTTGGAGTTCAAGTGTTAGGGTTAAGGTTGGAGTTCAAGTGTTAGGGTTAAGGTTGGAGTTCAAGTGTTAGGGTTAAGGTTGGAGTTCAAGTGTTAGGGTTAAGGTTCGAGTTCAAGTGTTAGGGTTAAGGTTCGAGTTCAAGTGTTAGGGTTAAGGTTCGAGTTCAAGTGTTAGGGTTAAGGTTCGAGTTCAAGTGTTAGGGTTAAGGTTCGAGTTCAAGTGTTAGGGTTAAGGTTCGAGTGCAAGTGTTAGGGTTAAGGTTCGAGTGCAAGTGTTACAGTGCAAGTGTTACAGTGCAAGTGTTACAGTGCAAGTGTTACAGTGCAAGTGTTACAGTGCAAGTGTTACAGTGCAAGTGTTACAGTGCAAGTGTTACAGTGCAAGTGTTACAGTGCAAGTGTTACAGTGCAAGGGTTACAGTGCAAGGGTTACAGTGCAAGGGTTACAGTGCAAGTGATCGGGTTAGAATGTGAAAGTAAGAGAGAAGGAGAGTCAAAGGTAGAGAGAGTGTTAGACTTACTCATCTACTAAACAGCGTGGGTCTATTGTGCTGATCTAGGCCTGCATGCTGTCTATCTCACTAGGCCATTCCAGTTCTGTCCATGATGATCTTGGGTGGCCTCGAGGTCTTGACAGCCAGAAGCCGGATGTTGATCTCTCCTGAAGTTGATAGAAAAATAGAGTAAGCGTGTTAGGAATATTAAAATTAGTGTTAAAGTTAAGGGTTTGAGTTCAAGTGTTAGGGTTAAGGTTGGAGTTCAAGTGTTAGGGTTAAGGTTGGAGTTCAAGTGTTAGGGTTAAGGTTGGAGTTCAAGTGTTAGGGTTAAGGTTGGAGTTCAAGTGTTAGGGTTAAGGTTCGAGTTCAAGTGTTAGGGTTAAGGTTCGAGTTCAAGTGTTAGGGTTAAGGTTCGAGTTCAAGTGTTAGGGTTAAGGTTCGAGTTCAAGTGTTACAGTGCAAGTGTTACAGTGCAAGTGTTACAGTGCAAGTGTTACAGTGCAAGTGTTACAGTGCAAGTGTTACAGTGCAAGTGTTACAGTGCAAGTGTTACAGTGCAAGTGCTAGTGATCGGGTTAGAATGTGAAAGTAAGAGAGAAGGAGAGTCAGAGGTAGAGAGAGTGTTAGACTTACTCATCTACTAAACAGCGTGGGTCTATTGTGCTGATCTAGGCCTGCATGCTGTCTATCTCACTAGGCCATTCCAGTTCTGTCCATGATGATCTTGGGTGGCCTCGAGGTCTTGACAGCCAGAAGCCGGATGTTGATCTCTCCTGAAGTTGATAGAAAAATAGAGTAAGCGTGTTAGGAATATTAAAATTAGTGTTAAAGTTAAGGGTTTGAGTTCAAGTGTTAAAGTTAAGGGTTTGAGTTCAAGTGTTAAAGTTAAGGGTTGGAGTTCAAGTGTTAGGGTTAAGGTTGGAGTTCAAGTGTTAGGGTTAAGGTTGGAGTTCAAGTGTTAGGGTTAAGGTTGGAGTTCAAGTGTTAGGGTTAAGGTTGGAGTTCAAGTGTTAGGGTTAAGGTTGGAGTTCAAGTGTTAGGGTTAAGGTTGGAGTTCAAGTGTTAGGGTTAAGGTTCGAGTTCAAGTGTTAGGGTTAAGGTTCGAGTTCAAGTGTTAGGGTTAAGGTTCGAGTTCAAGTGTTAGGGTTAAGGTTAGAGTTCAAGTGTTAGGGTTAAGGTTCGAGTTCAAGTGTTAGGGTTAAGGTTCGAGTTCAAGTGTTAGGGTTAAGGTTCGAGTTCAAGTGTTAGGGTTAAGGTTCGAGTGCAAGTGTTAGGGTTAAGGTTCGAGTGCAAGTGTTACAGTGCAAGTGTTACAGTGCAAGTGTTACAGTGCAAGTGTTACAGTGCAAGTGTTACAGTGCAAGTGTTACAGTGCAAGTGTTACAGTGCAAGTGTTACAGTTCAAGTGTTAGGGTTAAGGTTGGAGTTCAAGTGTTAGGGTTAAGGTTGGAGTTCAAGTGTTAGGGTTAAGGTTGGAGTTCAAGTGTTAGGGTTAAGGTTGGAGTTCAAGTGTTAGGGTTAAGGTTCGAGTTCAAGTGTTAGGGTTAAGGTTCGAGTTCAAGTGTTAGGGTTAAGGTTCGAGTTCAAGTGTTAGGGTTAAGGTTCGAGTTCAAGTGTTACAGTGCAAGTGTTACAGTGCAAGTGTTACAGTGCAAGTGTTACAGTGCAAGTGTTACAGTGCAAGTGTTACAGTGCAAGTGTTACAGTGCAAGTGTTACAGTGCAAGTGTTACAGTGCAAGTGTTACAGTGCAAGTGTTACAGTGCAAGTGTTACAGTGCAAGTGTTACAGTGCAAGTGTTACAGTGCAAGTGCTAGTGATCGGGTTAGAATGTGAAAGTAAGAGAGAAGGAGAGTCAGAGGTAGAGAGAGTGTTAGACTTACTCATCCACTAAACAGCGTGGGTCTATTGTGCTGATCTAGGCCTGCATGCTGTCTATCTCACTAGGCCATTCCAGTTCTGTCCATGATGATCTTGGGTGGCCTCGAGGTCTTGACAGCCAGAAGCCGGATGTTGATCTCTCCTGAAGTTGATAGAAAAATAGAGTAAGCGTGTTAGGAATATTAAAATTAGTGTTAAAGTTAAGGGTTTGAGTTCAAGTGTTAGGGTTAAGGTTGGAGTTCAAGTGTTAGGGTTAAGGTTGGAGTTCAAGTGTTAGGGTTAAGGTTGGAGTTCAAGTGTTAGGGTTAAGGTTGGAGTTCAAGTGTTAGGGTTAAGGTTGGAGTTCAAGTGTTAGGGTTAAGGTTGGAGTTCAAGTGTTAGGGTTAAGGTTGGAGTTCAAGTGTTAGGGTTAAGGTTGGAGTTCAAGTGTTAGGGTTAAGGTTCGAGTTCAAGTGTTAGGGTTAAGGTTCGAGTTCAAGTGTTAGGGTTAAGGTTCGAGTTCAAGTGTTAGGGTTAAGGTTCGAGTTCAAGTGTTAGGGTTAAGGTTCGAGTTCAAGTGTTAGGGTTAAGGTTCGAGTTCAAGTGTTAGGGTTAAGGTTCGAGTTCAAGTGTTAGGGTTAAGGTTCGAGTTCAAGTGTTAGGGTTAAGGTTCGAGTTCAAGTGTTAGGGTTAAGGTTCGAGTGCAAGTGTTAGGGTTAAGGTTCGAGTGCAAGTGTTACAGTGCAAGTGTTACAGTGCAAGTGTTACAGTGCAAGTGTTACAGTGCAAGTGTTACAGTGCAAGTGTTACAGTTCAAGTGTTAGGGTTAAGGTTGGAGTTCAAGTGTTAGGGTTAAGGTTGGAGTTCAAGTGTTAGGGTTAAGGTTGGAGTTCAAGTGTTAGGGTTAAGGTTGGAGTTCAAGTGTTAGGGTTAAGGTTGGAGTTCAAGTGTTAGGGTTAAGGTTGGAGTTCAAGTGTTAGGGTTAAGGTTCGAGTTCAAGTGTTAGGGTTAAGGTTCGAGTTCAAGTGTTAGGGTTAAGGTTCGAGTTCAAGTGTTAGGGTTAAGGTTCGAGTTGAAGTGTTACAGTGCAAGTGTTACAGTGCAAGTGTTACAGTGCAAGTGTTACAGTGCAAGTGTTACAGTGCAAGTGTTACAGTGCAAGTGTTACAGTGCAAGTGTTACAGTGCAAGTGTTACAGTGCAAGTGTTACAGTGCAAGTGTTACAGTGCAAGTGTTACAGTGCAAGTGTTACAGTGCAAGTGTTACAGTGCAAGTGTTACAGTGCAAGTGTTACAGTGCAAGTGCTAGTGATCGGGTTAGAATGTGAAAGTAAGAGAGAAGGAGAGTCAGAGGTAGAGAGAGTGTTAGACTTACTCATCTACTAAACAGCGTGGGTCTATTGTGCTGATCTAGGCCTGCATGCTGTCTATCTCACTAGGCCATTCCAGTTCTGTCCATGATGATCTTGGGTGGCCTCGAGGTCTTGACAGCCAGAAGCCGGATGTTGATCTCTCCTGAAGTTGATAGAAAAATAGAGTAAGCGTGTTAGGAATATTAAAATTAGTGTTAAAGTTAAGGGTTTGAGTTCAAGTGTTAGGGTTAAGGTTGGAGTTCAAGTGTTAGGGTTAAGGTTGGAGTTCAAGTGTTAGGGTTAAGGTTGGAGTTCAAGTGTTAGGGTTAAGGTTGGAGTTCAAGTGTTAGGGTTAAGGTTGGAGTTCAAGTGTTAGGGTTAAGGTTCGAGTTCAAGTGTTAGGGTTAAGGTTCGAGTTCAAGTGTTAGGGTTAAGGTTCGAGTTCAAGTGTTAGGGTTAAGGTTCGAGTTCAAGTGTTACAGTGCAAGTGTTACAGTGCAAGTGTTACAGTGCAAGTGTTACAGTGCAAGTGTTACAGTGCAAGTGTTACAGTGCAAGTGTTACAGTGCAAGTGTTACAGT
Source organism: Hippasteria phrygiana (assembly GCA_037893225.1). NCBI lineage: Eukaryota > Metazoa > Echinodermata > Asteroidea > Valvatida > Goniasteridae > Hippasteria > Hippasteria phrygiana. Next base: position 735,032 of record JAZGUH010000383.1, read on the forward strand.
GCAAGTGTTACAGTGCAAGTGTTACAGTGCAAGTGTTACAGTGCAAGTGTTACAGTGCAAGTGCTAGTGATCGGGTTAGAATGTGAAAGTAAGAGAGAAGGAGAGTCAGAGGTAGAGAGAGTGTTAGACTTACTCATCTACTAAACAGCGTGGGTCTATTGTGCTGATCTAGGCCTGCATGCTGTCTATCTCACTAGGCCATTCCAGTTCTGTCCATGATGATCTTGGGTGGCCTCAAGGTCTTGACAGCCAGAAGCCGGATGTTGATCTCTCCTGAAGTTGATAGAAAAATAGAGTAAGCGTGTTAGGAATATTAAAATTAGTGTTAAAGTTAAGGGTTTGAGTTCAAGTGTTAAAGTTAAGGGTTTGAGTTCAAGTGTTAAAGTTAAGGGTTGGAGTTCAAGTGTTAGGGTTAAGGTTGGAGTTCAAGTGTTAGGGTTAAGGTTGGAGTTCAAGTGTTAGGGTTAAGGTTGGAGTTCAAGTGTTAGGGTTAAGGTTGGAGTTCAAGTGTTAGGGTTAAGGTTCGAGTTCAAGTGTTAGGGTTAAGGTTCGAGTTCAAGTGTTAGGGTTAAGGTTCGAGTTCAAGTGTTAGGGTTAAGGTTCGAGTTCAAGTGTTAGGGTTAAGGTTCGAGTTCAAGTGTTAGGGTTAAGGTTCGAGTTCAAGTGTTAGGGTTAAGGTTCGAGTTCAAGTGTTAGGGTTAAGGTTCGAGTTCAAGTGTTAGGGTTAAGGTTCGAGTTCAAGTGTTAGGGTTAAGGTTCGAGTTCAAGTGTTAGGGTTAAGGTTCGAGTTCAAGTGTTAGGGTTAAGGTTCGAGTGCAAGTGTTAGGGTTAAGGTTCGAGTGCAAGTGTTACAGTGCAAGTGTTACAGTGCAAGTGTTACAGTGCAAGTGTTACAGTGCAAGTGTTACAGTGCAAGTGTTACAGTGCAAGTGTTACAGTGCAAGTGTTACAGTGCAAGTGTTACAGTGCAAGTGTTACAGTGCAAGGGCTAGTGATCGGGTTAAAATGTGAGAGTAAGAGAGAAGGAGAGTCAGAGGTAGAGAGAGTGTTAGACTTACTCATCTACTAAACAGCGTGGGTCTATTGTGCTGATCTAGGCCTGCATGCTGTCTATCTCACTAGGCCATTCCAGTTCTGTCCATGATGATCTTGGGTGGCCTCGAGGTCTTGACAGCCAGAAGCCGGATGTTGATCTCTCCTGAAGTTGATAGAAAAATAGAGTAAGCGTGTTAGGAATATTAAAATTAGTGTTAAAGTTAAGGGTTTGAGTTCAAGTGTTAGGGTTAAGGTTGGAGTTCAAGTGTTAGGGTTAAGGTTGGAGTTCAAGTGTTAGGGTTAAGGTTGGAGTTCAAGTGTTAGGGTTAAGGTTGGAGTTCAAGTGTTAGGGTTAAGGTTCGAGTTCAAGTGTTAGGGTTAAGGTTCGAGTTCAAGTGTTAGGGTTAAGGTTCGAGTTCAAGTGTTAGGGTTAAGGTTCGAGTTCAAGTGTTACAGTGCAAGTGTTACAGTGCAAGTGTTACAGTGCAAGTGTTACAGTGCAAGTGTTACAGTGCAAGTGTTACAGTGCAAGTGTTACAGTGCAAGTGTTACAGTGCAAGTGCTAGTGATCGGGTTAGAATGTGAAAGTAAGAGAGAAGGAGAGTCAGAGGTAGAGAGAGTGTTAGACTTACTCATCTACTAAACAGCGTGGGTCTATTGTGCTGATCTAGGCCTGCATGCTGTCTATCTCACTAGGCCATTCCAGTTCTGTCCATGATGATCTTGGGTGGCCTCGAGGTCTTGACAGCCAGAAGCCGGATGTTGATCTCTCCTGAAGTTGATAGAAAAATAGAGTAAGCGTGTTAGGAATATTAAAATTAGTGTTAAAGTTAAGGGTTTGAGTTCAAGTGTTAGGGTTAAGGTTGGAGTTCAAGTGTTAGGGTTAAGGTTGGAGTTCAAGTGTTAGGGTTAAGGTTGGAGTTCAAGTGTTAGGGTTAAGGTTGGAGTTCAAGTGTTAGGGTTAAGGTTCGAGTTCAAGTGTTAGGGTTAAGGTTCGAGTTCAAGTGTTAGGGTTAAGGTTCGAGTTCAAGTGTTAGGGTTAAGGTTCGAGTTCAAGTGTTACAGTGCAAGTGTTACAGTGCAAGTGTTACAGTGCAAGTGTTACAGTGCAAGTGTTACAGTGCAAGTGTTACAGTGCAAGTGTTACAGTGCAAGTGTTACAGTGCAAGTGCTAGTGATCGGGTTAGAATGTGAAAGTAAGAGAGAAGGAGAGTCAGAGGTAGAGAGAGTGTTAGACTTACTCATCTACTAAACAGCGTGGGTCTATTGTGCTGATCTAGGCCTGCATGCTGTCTATCTCACTAGGCCATTCCAGTTCTGTCCATGATGATCTTGGGTGGCCTCGAGGTCTTGACAGCCAGAAGCCGGATGTTGATCTCTCCTGAAGTTGATAGAAAAATAGAGTAAGCGTGTTAGGAATATTAAAATTAGTGTTAAAGTTAAGGGTTTGAGTTCAAGTGTTAAAGTTAAGGGTTTGAGTTCAAGTGTTAAAGTTAAGGGTTGGAGTTCAAGTGTTAGGGTTAAGGTTGGAGTTCAAGTGTTAGGGTTAAGGTTGGAGTTCAAGTGTTAGGGTTAAGGTTGGAGTTCAAGTGTTAGGGTTAAGGTTGGAGTTCAAGTGTTAGGGTTAAGGTTGGAGTTCAAGTGTTAGGGTTAAGGTTGGAGTTCAAGTGTTAGGGTTAAGGTTGGAGTTCAAGTGTTAGGGTTAAGGTTCGAGTTCAAGTGTTAGGGTTAAGGTTCGAGTTCAAGTGTTAGGGTTAAGGTTCGAGTTCAAGTGTTAGGGTTAAGGTTCGAGTTCAAGTGTTAGGGTTAAGGTTCGAGTTCAAGTGTTAGGGTTAAGGTTCGAGTTCAAGTGTTAGGGTTAAGGTTCGAGTTCAAGTGTTAGGGTTAAGGTTCGAGTTCAAGTGTTAGGGTTAAGGTTCGAGTTCAAGTGTTAGGGTTAAGGTTCGAGTGCAAGTGTTAGGGTTAAGGTTCGAGTGCAAGTGTTACAGTGCAAGTGTTACAGTGCAAGTGTTACAGTGCAAGTGTTACAGTGCAAGTGTTACAGTGCAAGTGTTACAGTTCAAGTGTTAGGGTTAAGGTTGGAGTTCAAGTGTTAGGGTTAAGGTTGGAGTTCAAGTGTTAGGGTTAAGGTTGGAGTTCAAGTGTTAGGGTTAAGGTTGGAGTTCAAGTGTTAGGGTTAAGGTTCGAGTTCAAGTGTTAGGGTTAAGGTTCGAGTTCAAGTGTTAGGGTTAAGGTTCGAGTTCAAGTGTTAGGGTTAAGGTTCGAGTTCAAGTGTTACAGTGCAAGTGTTACAGTGCAAGTGTTACAGTGCAAGTGTTACAGTGCAAGTGTTACAGTGCAAGTGTTACAGTGCAAGTGTTACAGTGCAAGTGTTACAGTGCAAGTGTTACAGTGCAAGTGTTACAGTGCAAGTGTTACAGTGCAAGTGTTACAGTGCAAGTGTTACAGTGCAAGTGTTACAGTGCAAGTGTTACAGTGCAAGTGCTAGTGATCGGGTTAGAATGTGAAAGTAAGAGAGAAGGAGAGTCAGAGGTAGAGAGAGTGTTAGACTTACTCATCTACTAAACAGCGTGGGTCTATTGTGCTGATCTAGGCCTGCATGCTGTCTATCTCACTAGGCCATTCCAGTTCTGTCCATGATGATCTTGGGTGGCCTCGAGGTCTTGACAGCCAGAAGCCGGATGTTGATCTCTCCTGAAGTTGATAGAAAAATAGAGTAAGCGTGTTAGGAATATTAAAATTAGTGTTAAAGTTAAGGGTTTGAGTTCAAGTGTTAGGGTTAAGGTTGGAGTTCAAGTGTTAGGGTTAAGGTTGGAGTTCAAGTGTTAGGGTTAAGGTTGGAGTTCAAGTGTTAGGGTTAAGGTTGGAGTTCAAGTGTTAGGGTTAAGGTTGGAGTTCAAGTGTTAGGGTTAAGGTTCGAGTTCAAGTGTTAGGGTTAAGGTTCGAGTTCAAGTGTTAGGGTTAAGGTTCGAGTTCAAGTGTTAGGGTTAAGGTTCGAGTTCAAGTGTTAGGGTTAAGGTTCGAGTTCAAGTGTTACAGTGCAAGTGTTACAGTGCAAGTGTTACAGTGCAAGTGTTACAGTGCAAGTGTTACAGTGCAAGTGTTACAGTGCAAGTGTTACAGTGCAAGTGTTACAGTGCAAGTGTTACAGTGCAAGTGTTACAGTGCAAGTGTTACAGTGCAAGTGTTACAGTGCAAGTGTTACAGTGCAAGTGTTACAGTGCAAGTGTTACAGTGCAAGTGTTACAGTGCAAGTGCTAGTGATCGGGTTAGAATGTGAAAGTAAGAGAGAAGGAGAGTCAGAGGTAGAGAGAGTGTTAGACTTACTCATCTACTAAACAGCGTGGGTCTATTGTGCTGATCTAGGCCTGCATGCTGTCTATCTCACTAGGCCATTCCAGTTCTGTCCATGATGATCTTGGGTGGCCTCAAGGTCTTGACAGCCAGAAGCCGGATGTTGATCTCTCCTGAAGTTGATAGAAAAATAGAGTAAGCGTGTTAGGAATATTAAAATTAGTGTTAAAGTTAAGGGTTTGAGTTCAAGTGTTAAAGTTAAGGGTTTGAGTTCAAGTGTTAAAGTTAAGGGTTGGAGTTCAAGTGTTAGGGTTAAGGTTGGAGTTCAAGTGTTAGGGTTAAGGTTGGAGTTCAAGTGTTAGGGTTAAGGTTGGAGTTCAAGTGTTAGGGTTAAGGTTGGAGTTCAAGTGTTAGGGTTAAGGTTCGAGTTCAAGTGTTAGGGTTAAGGTTCGAGTTCAAGTGTTAGGGTTAAGGTTCGAGTTCAAGTGTTAGGGTTAAGGTTCGAGTTCAAGTGTTAGGGTTAAGGTTCGAGTTCAAGTGTTAGGGTTAAGGTTCGAGTTCAAGTGTTAGGGTTAAGGTTCGAGTTCAAGTGTTAGGGTTAAGGTTCGAGTTCAAGTGTTAGGGTTAAGGTTCGAGTTCAAGTGTTAGGGTTAAGGTTCGAGTGCAAGTGTTAGGGTTAAGGTTCGAGTGCAAGTGTTACAGTGCAAGTGTTACAGTGCAAGTGTTACAGTGCAAGTGTTACAGTGCAAGTGTTACAGTGCAAGTGTTACAGTGCAAGTGTTACAGTGCAAGTGTTACAGTGCAAGTGTTACAGTGCAAGTGTTACAGTGCAAGTGTTACAGTGCAAGGGCTAGTGATCGGGTTAAAATGTGAGAGTAAGAGAGAAGGAGAGTCAGAGGTAGAGAGAGTGTTAGACTTACTCATCTACTAAACAGCGTGGGTCTATTGTGCTGATCTAGGCCTGCATGCTGTCTATCTCACTAGGCCATTCCAGTTCTGTCCATGATGATCTTGGGTGGCCTCGAGGTCTTGACAGCCAGAAGCCGGATGTTGATCTCTCCTGAAGTTGATAGAAAAATAGAGTAAGCGTGTTAGGAATATTAAAATTAGTGTTAAAGTTAAGGGTTGGAGTTCAAGTGTTAGGGTTAAGGTTGGAGTTCAAGTGTTAGGGTTAAGGTTGGAGTTCAAGTGTTAGGGTTAAGGTTAAGGTTGGAGTTCAAGTGTTAGGGTTAAGGTTGGAGTTCAAGTGTTAGGGTTAAGGTTGGAGTTCAAGTGTTAGGGTTAAGGTTGGAGTTCAAGTGTTAGGGTTAAGGTTGGAGTTCAAGTGTTAGGGTTAAGGTTGGAGTTCAAGTGTTAGGGTTAAGGTTCGAGTTCAAGTGTTAGGGTTAAGGTTCGAGTTCAAGTGTTAGGGTTAAGGTTCGAGTTCAAGTGTTAGGGTTAAGGTTCGAGTTCAAGTGTTAGGGTTAAGGTTCGAGTTCAAGTGTTAGGGTTAAGGTTCGAGTGCAAGTGTTAGGGTTAAGGTTCGAGTGCAAGTGTTACAGTGCAAGTGTTACAGTGCAAGTGTTACAGTGCAAGTGTTACAGTGCAAGTGTTACAGTGCAAGTGTTACAGTGCAAGTGTTACAGTGCAAGGGTTACAGTGCAAGGGTTACAGTGCAAGGGTTACAGTGCAAGTGATCGGGTTAGAATGTGAAAGTAAGAGAGAAGGAGAGTCAAAGGTAGAGAGAGTGTTAGACTTACTCATCTACTAAACAGCGTAGGTCTATTGTGCTGATCTAGGCCTGCAAGCTGTCTATCTCACTGGCCATTCCAGTTCTGTCCATGATGATCTTGGGTGACCTCGAGGACTTGACAGCCAGGAGCCAGATGTTGATCTCTCCTGAAGTTGATGGAAAAATAAAGTAAGCGAGTTAGGAATATTAAAATTAGTGTTAGAGTTAAGGGTTTGAGTTCAAGTGTTACAGTGCAAGTGTTAGGGTGAAGGTTCGAGTGCAAGTGTTACAGTGCAAGTGTTACAGTGCAAGCGTTACAGTGCAAGCGTTACAGTGCAAGCGTTACAGTGCAAGCGTTACAGTGCAAGCGTTACAGTGCAAGCGTTAGTGCAAGCGTTACAGTGCAAGCGTTACAGTGCAAGCGTTACAGTGCAAGTGTTACAGTGCAAGTGTTACAGTGCAAGTGTTACAGTGCAAGTGTTACAGTGCAAGTGTTACAGTGCAAGTGTTACAGTGCAAGTGTTACAGTGCAAGTGTTACAGTGCAAGTGTTACAGTGCAAGGGCTAGTGATCGGGTTAAAATGTGAGAGTAAGAGAGAAGGAGAGTCAGAGGTAGAGAGAGTGTTAGACTTACTCATCTACTAAACAGCGTGGGTCTATTGTGCTGATCTAGGCCTGCATGCTGTCTATCTCACTAGGCCATTCCAGTTCTGTCCATGATGATCTTGGGTGGCCTCGAGGTCTTGACAGCCAGAAGCCGGATGTTGATCTCTCCTGAAGTTGATAGAAAAATAGAGTAAGCGTGTTAGGAATATTAAAATTAGTGTTAAAGTTAAGGGTTTGAGTTCAAGTGTTAGGGTTAAGGTTGGAGTTCAAGTGTTAGGGTTAAGGTTGGAGTTCAAGTGTTAGGGTTAAGGTTAAGGTTGGAGTTCAAGTGTTAGGGTTAAGGTTGGAGTTCAAGTGTTAGGGTTAAGGTTGGAGTTCAAGTGTTAGGGTTAAGGTTGGAGTTCAAGTGTTAGGGTTAAGGTTGGAGTTCAAGTGTTAGGGTTAAGGTTCGAGTTCAAGTGTTAGGGTTAAGGTTCGAGTTCAAGTGTTAGGATTAAGGTTCGAGTGCAAGTGTTACAGTGCAAGTGTTACAGTGCAAGTGTTACAGTGCAAGTGTTACAGTGCAAGTGTTACAGTGCAAGTGTTACAGTGCAAGTGTTACAGTGCAAGTGTTACAGTGCAAGTGTTACAGTGCAAGTGTTACAGTGCAAGTGTTACAGTGCAAGTGTTACAGTGCAAGTGTTACAGTGCAAGTGCTAGTGATCGGGTTAGAATGTGAAAGTAAGAGAGAAGGAGAGTCAAAGGTAGAGAGAGTGTTAGACTTACTCATCTACTAAACAGCGTAGGTCTATTGTGCTGATCTAGGCCTGCAAGCTGTCTATCTCACTAGGCCATTCCAGTTCTGTCCATGATGATCTTGGGTGGCCTCGAGGTCTTGACAGCCAGGAGCCGGAGGTTGATCTCTTCTGAAGCTGATCTCTCCTGAAGTTGATGGAAAAATAGAGTAAGCAAGTTAGGAATATTAAAATTAGTGTTAAAGTTAAGGGTTTGAGTTCAAGTGTTAGGGTTAAGGGTTTGAGTTCAAGTGTTAGGGTTAAGGGTTTGAGTTCAAGTGTTAGGGTTAAGGGTTGGAGTTCAAGTGTTAGGGTTAAGGGTTGGAGTTCAAGTGTTAGGGTTAAGGGTTGGAGTTCAAGTGTTAGGGTTAAGGTTCGAGTTCAAGTGTTAGGGTTAAGGTTCGAGTTCAAGTGTTAGGGTTAAGGTTCGAGTTCAAGTGTTAGGGTTAAGGTTCGAGTTCAAGTGTTAGGGTTAAGGTTCGAGTTCAAGTGTTAGGGTTAAGGTTCGAGTTCAAGTGTTAGGGTTAAGGTTCGAGTTCAAGTGTTAGGGTTAAGGTTCGAGTTCAAGTGTTAGGGTTAAGGTTCGAGTTCAAGTGTTAGGGTTAAGGTTCGAGTGCAAGTGTTAGGGTTAAGGTTCGAGTGCAAGCGTTACAGTGCAAGCGTTACAGTGCAAGCGTTACAGTGCAAGCGTTACAGTGCAAGCGTTACAGTGCAAGCGTTACAGTGCAAGCGTTACAGTGCAAGCGTTACAGTGCAAGCGTTACAGTGCAAGCGTTACAGTGCAAGCGTTACAGTGCAAGCGTTACAGTGCAAGCGTTACAGTGCAAGTGTTACAGTGCAAGCGTTACAGTGCAAGCGTTACAGTGCAAGTGTTACAGTGCAAGTGCTAGTGATCGGGTTAGAATGTGAAAGTAAGAGAGAAGGAGAGTCAGAGGTAGAGAGAGTGTTAGACTTACTCATCTACTAAACAGCGTGGGTCTATTGTGCTGATCTAGGCCTGCATGCTGTCTATCTCACTAGGCCATTCCAGTTCTGTCCATGATGATCTTGGGTGGCCTCGAGGTCTTGACAGCCAGAAGCCGGATGTTGATCTCTCCTGAAGTTGATAGAAAAATAGAGTAAGCGTGTTAGGAATATTAAAATTAGTGTTAAAGTTAAGGGTTCGAGTTCAAGTGTTAGGGTTAAGGTTCGAGTTCAAGTGTTAGGGTTAAGGTTCGAGTTCAAGTGTTAGGGTTAAGGTTCGAGTTCAAGAGTTAGGGTTAAGGTTCGAGTTCAAGTGTTAGGGTTAAGGTTCGAGTGCAAGTGTTAGGGTTAAGGTTCGAGTGCAAGTGTTACAGTGCAAGTGTTACAGTGCAAGTGTTACAGTGCAAGTGTTACAGTGCAAGTGTTACAGTGCAAGTGTTACAGTGCAAGTGTTACAGTGCAAGTGTTACAGTGCAAGTGTTACAGTGCAAGTGTTACAGTGCAAGTGCTAGTGATCGGGTTAGAATGTGAAAGTAAGAGAGAAGGAGAGTCAAAGGTAGAGAGAGTGTTAGACTTACTCATCTACTAAACAGCGTAGGTCTATTGTGCTGATCTAGGCCTGCAAGCTGTCTATCTCACTGGCCATTCCAGTTCTGTCCATGATGATCTTGGGTGACCTCGAGGACTTGACAGCCAGGAGCCAGATGTTGATCTCTCCTGAAGTTGATGGAAAAATAAAGTAAGCGAGTTAGGAATATTAAAATTAGTGTTAGAGTTAAGGGTTTGAGTTCAAGTGTTACAGTGCAAGTGTTAGGGTGAAGGTTCGAGTGCAAGTGTTACAGTGCAAGTGTTACAGTGCAAGTGTTACAGTGCAAGTGTTACAGTGCAAGGGCTAGTGATCGGGTTAAAATGTGAGAGTAAGAGAGAAGGAGAGTCAGAGGTAGAGAGAGTGTTAGACTTACTCATCTACTAAACAGCGTGGGTCTATTGTGCTGATCTAGGCCTGCATGCTGTCTATCTCACTAGGCCATTCCAGTTCTGTCCATGATGATCTTGGGTGGCCTCGAGGTCTTGACAGCCAGAAGCCGGATGTTGATCTCTCCTGAAGTTGATAGAAAAATAGAGTAAGCGTGTTAGGAATATTAAAATTAGTGTTAAAGTTAAGGGTTTGAGTTCAAGTGTTAGGGTTAAGGTTGGAGTTCAAGTGTTAGGGTTAAGGTTGGAGTTCAAGTGTTAGGGTTAAGGTTGGAGTTCAAGTGTTAGGGTTAAGGTTGGAGTTCAAGTGTTAGGGTTAAGGTTGGAGTTCAAGTGTTAGGGTTAAGGTTGGAGTTCAAGTGTTAGGGTTAAGGTTGGAGTTCAAGTGTTAGGGTTAAGGTTCGAGTTCAAGTGTTAGGGTTAAGGTTGGAGTTCAAGTGTTAGGGTTAAGGTTGGAGTTCAAGTGTTAGGGTTAAGGTTGGAGTTCAAGTGTTAGGGTTAAGGTTGGAGTTCAAGTGTTAGGGTTAAGGTTCGAGTTCAAGTGTTAGGGTTAAGGTTCGAGTTCAAGTGTTAGAGTTAAGGTTGGAGTTCAAGTGTTAGGGTTAAGGTTCGAGTTCAAGTGTTAGGGTTAAGGTTCGAGTTCAAGTGTTAGGTTTAAGGTTCGAGTTCAAGTGTTACAGTGCAAGTGTTACAGTGCAAGTGTTACAGTGCAAGTGTTACAGTGCAAGTGTTACAGTGCAAGTGTTACAGTGCAAGTGTTACAGTGCAAGTGTTACAGTGCAAGTGTTACAGTGCAAGTGTTACAGTGCAAGTGCTAGTGATCGGGTTAGAATGTGAAAGTAAGAGAGAAGGAGAGTCAAAGGTGGAGAGAGTGTTAGACTTACTCATCTACTAAACAGCGTAGGTCTATTGTGCTGATCTAGGCCTGCAAGCTGTCTATCTCACTAGGCCATTCCAGTTCTGTCCATGATGATCTTGGGTGGCCTCGAGGTCTTGACAGCCAGGAGCCGGAGGTTGATCTCTTCTGAAGCTGATCTCTCCTGAAGTTGATGGAAAAATAGAGTAAGCAAGTTAGGAATATTAAAATTAGTGTTAAAGTTAAGGGTTTGAGTTCAAGTGTTAGGGTTAAGGTTCGAGTTCAAGTGTTAGGGTTAAGGTTCGAGTTCAAGTGTTAGGGTTAAGGTTCGAGTTCAAGTGTTAGGGTTAAGGTTCGAGTTCAAGTGTTACGGTTAAGGTTCGAGTTCAAGTGTTAGGGTTAAGGTTCGAGTTCAAGTGTTAGGGTTAAGGTTCGAGTTCAAGTGTTAGCGTTAAGGTTTGAGTGCAAGTGTTAGGGTTAAGGTTCGAGTGCAAGCGTTACAGTGCAAGCGTTACAGTGCAAGTGTTACAGTGCAAGTGCTAGTGATCGGGTTAGAATGTGAAAGTAAGAGAGAAGGAGAGTCAAAGGTAGAGAGAGTGTTAGACTTACTCATCTACTAAACAGCGTAGGTCTATTGTGCTGATCTAGGCCTGCAAGCTGTCTATCTCACTGGCCATTCCAGTTCTGTCCATGATGATCTTGGGTGACCTCGAGGACTTGACAGCCAGGAGCCAGATGTTGATCTCTCCTGAAGTTGATGGAAAAATAAAGTAAGCGAGTTAGGAATATTAAAATTAGTGTTAGAGTTAAGGGTTTGAGTTCAAGTGTTACAGTGCAAGTGTTAGGGTGAAGGTTCGAGTGCAAGTGTTACAGTGCAAGTGTTACAGTGCAAGTGTTACAGTGCAAGTGTTACAGTGCAAGGGCTAGTGATCGGGTTAAAATGTGAGAGTAAGAGAGAAGGAGAGTCAGAGGTAGAGAGAGTGTTAGACTTACTCATCTACTAAACAGCGTGGGTCTATTGTGCTGATCTAGGCCTGCATGCTGTCTATCTCACTAGGCCATTCCAGTTCTGTCCATGATGATCTTGGGTGGCCTCGAGGTCTTGACAGCCAGAAGCCGGATGTTGATCTCTCCTGAAGTTGATAGAAAAATAGAGTAAGCGTGTTAGGAATATTAAAATTAGTGTTAAAGTTAAGGGTTTGAGTTCAAGTGTTAGGGTTAAGGTTGGAGTTCAAGTGTTAGGGTTAAGGTTGGAGTTCAAGTGTTAGGGTTAAGGTTGGAGTTCAAGTGTTAGGGTTAAGATTGGAGTTCATGTGTTAGGGTTAAGGTTGGAGTTCAAGTGTTAGGGTTAAGGTTGGAGTTCAAGTGTTAGGGTTAAGGTTGGAGTTCAAGTGTTAGGGTTAAGGTTGGAGTTCAAGTGTTAGGGTTAAGGTTGGAGTTCAAGTGTTAGGGTTAAGGTTCGAGTTCAAGTGTTAGGGTTAAGGTTCGAGTTCAAGTGTTAGAGTTAAGGTTGGAGTTCAAGTGTTAGGGTTAAGGTTCGAGTTCAAGTGTTAGGGTTAAGGTTCGAGTTCAAGTGTTAGGTTTAAGGTTCGAGTTCAAGTGTTACAGTGCAAGTGTTACAGTGCAAGTGTTACAGTGCAAGTGTTACAGTGCAAGTGTTACAGTGCAAGTGTTACAGTGCAAGTGTTACAGTGCAAGTGTTACAGTGCAAGTGTTACAGTGCAAGTGTTACAGTGCAAGTGTTACAGTGCAAGTGTTACAGTGCAAGTGCTAGTGATCGGGTTAGAATGTGAAAGTAAGAGAGAAGGAGAGTCAAAGGTGGAGAGAGTGTTAGACTTACTCATCTACTAAACAGCGTAGGTCTATTGTGCTGATCTAGGCCTGCAAGCTGTCTATCTCACTAGGCCATTCCAGTTCTGTCCATGATGATCTTGGGTGGCCTCGAGGTCTTGACAGCCAGGAGCCGGAGGTTGATCTCTTCTGAAGCTGATCTCTCCTGAAGTTGATGGAAAAATAGAGTAAGCAAGTTAGGAATATTAAAATTAGTGTTAAAGTTAAGGGTTTGAGTTCAAGTGTTAGGGTTAAGGTTCGAGTTCAAGTGTTAGGGTTAAGGTTCGAGTTCAAGTGTTAGGGTTAAGGTTCGAGTTCAAGTGTTAGGGTTAAGGTTCGAGTTCAAGTGTTAGGGTTAAGGTTCGAGTTCAAGTGTTAGGGTTAAGGTTCGAGTTCAAGTGTTAGGGTTAAGGTTCGAGTTCAAGTGTTAGGGTTAAGGTTTGAGTGCAAGTGTTAGGGTTAAGGTTCGAGTGCAAGCGTTACAGTGCAAGCGTTACAGTGCAAGTGTTACAGTGCAAGTGCTAGTGATCGGGTTAGAATGTAAAAGTAAGAGAGAAGGAGAGTCAAAGGTAGAGAGAGTGTTAGACTTACTCATCTACTAAACAGCGTAGGTCTATTGTGCTGATCTAGGCCTGCAAGCTGTCTATCTCACTGGCCATTCCAGTTCTGTCCATGATGATCTTGGGTGACCTCGAGGACTTGACAGCCAGGAGCCAGATGTTGATCTCTCCTGAAGTTGATGGAAAAATAAAGTAAGCGAGTTAGGAATATTAAAATTAGTGTTAGAGTTAAGGGTTTGAGTTCAAGTGTTACAGTGCAAGTGTTAGGGTGAAGGTTCGAGTGCAAGTGTTACAGTGCAAGTGTTACAGTGCAAGTGTTACAGTGCAAGTGTTACAGTGCAAGGGCTAGTGATCGGGTTAAAATGTGAGAGTAAGAGAGAAGGAGAGTCAGAGGTAGAGAGAGTGTTAGACTTACTCATCTACTAAACAGCGTGGGTCTATTGTGCTGATCTAGGCCTGCATGCTGTCTATCTCACTAGGCCATTCCAGTTCTGTCCATGATGATCTTGGGTGGCCTCGAGGTCTTGACAGCCAGAAGCCGGATGTTGATCTCTCCTGAAGTTGATAGAAAAATAGAGTAAGCGTGTTAGGAATATTAAAATTAGTGTTAAAGTTAAGGGTTTGAGTTCAAGTGTTAGGGTTAAGGTTGGAGTTCAAGTGTTAGGGTTAAGGTTGGAGTTCAAGTGTTAGGGTTAAGGTTGGAGTTCAAGTGTTAGGGTTAAGATTGGAGTTCAAGTGTTAGGGTTAAGGTTGGAGTTCAAGTGTTAGGGTTAAGGTTGGAGTTCAAGTGTTAGGGTTAAGGTTGGAGTTCAAGTGTTAGGGTTAAGGTTGGAGTTCAAGTGTTAGGGTTAAGGTTGGAGTTCAAGTGTTAGGGTTAAGGTTCGAGTTCAAGTGTTAGGGTTAAGGTTCGAGTTCAAGTGTTAGAGTTAAGGTTGGAGTTCAAGTGTTAGGGTTAAGGTTCGAGTTCAAGTGTTAGGGTTAAGGTTCGAGTTCAAGTGTTAGGTTTAAGGTTCGAGTTCAAGTGTTACAGTGCAAGTGTTACAGTGCAAGTGTTACAGTGCAAGTGTTACAGTGCAAGTGTTACAGTGCAAGTGTTACAGTGCAAGTGTTACAGTGCAAGTGTTACAGTGCAAGTGCTAGTGATCGGGTTAGAATGTGAAAGTAAGAGAGAAGGAGAGTCAAAGGTGGAGAGAGTGTTAGACTTACTCATCTACTAAACAGCGTAGGTCTATTGTGCTGATCTAGGCCTGCAAGCTGTCTATCTCACTAGGCCATTCCAGTTCTGTCCATGATGATCTTGGGTGGCCTCGAGGTCTTGGCAGCCAGGAGCCGGAGGTTGATCTCTTCTGAAGCTGATCTCTCCTGAAGTTGATGGAAAAATAGAGTAAGCAAGTTAGGAATATTAAAATTAGTGTTAAAGTTAAGGGTTTGAGTTCAAGTGTTAGGGTTAAGGTTCGAGTTCAAGTGTTAGGGTTAAGGTTCGAGTTCAAGTGTTAGGGTTAAGGTTCGAGTTCAAGTGTTAGGGTTAAGGTTCGAGTTCAAGTGTTAGGGTTAAGGTTCGAGTTCAAGTGTTAGGGTTAAGGTTCGAGTTCAAGTGTTAGGGTTAAGGTTCGAGTTCAAGTGTTAGGGTTAAGGTTTGAGTGCAAGTGTTAGGGTTAAGGTTCGAGTGCAAGCGTTACAGTGCAAGCGTTACAGTGCAAGTGTTACAGTGCAAGTGCTAGTGATCGGGTTAGAATGTGAAAGTAAGAGAGAAGGAGAGTCAAAGGTAGAGAGAGTGTTAGACTTACTCATCTACTAAACAGCGTAGGTCTATTGTGCTGATCTAGGCCTGCAAGCTGTCTATCTCACTGGCCATTCCAGTTCTGTCCATGATGATCTTGGGTGACCTCGAGGACTTGACAGCCAGGAGCCAGATGTTGATCTCTCCTGAAGTTGATGGAAAAATAAAGTAAGCGAGTTAGGAATATTAAAATTAGTGTTAGAGTTAAGGGTTTGAGTTCAAGTGTTACAGTGCAAGTGTTAGGGTGAAGGTTCGAGTGCAAGTGTTACAGTGCAAGTGTTACAGTGCAAGTGTTACAGTGCAAGTGTTACAGTGCAAGGGCTAGTGATCGGGTTAAAATGTGAGAGTAAGAGAGAAGGAGAGTCAGAGGTAGAGAGAGTGTTAGACTTACTCATCTACTAAACAGCGTGGGTCTATTGTGCTGATCTAGGCCTGCATGCTGTCTATCTCACTAGGCCATTCCAGTTCTGTCCATGATGATCTTGGGTGGCCTCGAGGTCTTGACAGCCAGAAGCCGGATGTTGATCTCTCCTGAAGTTGATAGAAAAATAGAGTAAGCGTGTTAGGAATATTAAAATTAGTGTTAAAGTTAAGGGTTTGAGTTCAAGTGTTAGGGTTAAGGTTGGAGTTCAAGTGTTAGGGTTAAGGTTGGAGTTCAAGTGTTAGGGTTAAGGTTGGAGTTCAAGTGTTAGGGTTAAGATTGGAGTTCAAGTGTTAGGGTTAAGGTTGGAGTTCAAGTGTTAGGGTTAAGGTTGGAGTTCAAGTGTTAGGGTTAAGGTTGGAGTTCAAGTGTTAGGGTTAAGGTTGGAGTTCAAGTGTTAGGGTTAAGGTTGGAGTTCAAGTGTTAGGGTTAAGGTTCGAGTTCAAGTGTTAGGGTTAAGGTTCGAGTTCAAGTGTTAGGGTTAAGGTTGGAGTTCAAGTGTTAGGGTTAAGGTTGGAGTTCAAGTGTTAGGGTTAAGGTTGGAGTTCAAGTGTTAGGGTTAAGGTTCGAGTTCAAGTGTTAGGGTTAAGGTTCGAGTTCAAGTGTTAGGGTTAAGGTTGGAGTTCAAGTGTTAGGGTTAAGGTTGGAGTTCAAGTGTTAGGGTTAAGGTTGGAGTTCAAGTGTTAGGGTTAAGGTTGGAGTTCAAGTGTTAGGGTTAAGGTTGGAGTTCAAGTGTTAGGGTTAAGGTTCGAGTTCAAGTGTTAGAGTTAAGGTTGGAGTTCAAGTGTTAGGGTTAAGGTTCGAGTTCAAGTGTTAGGGTTAAGGTTCGAGTTCAAGTGTTAGGTTTAAGGTTCGAGTTCAAGTGTTACAGTGCAAGTGTTACAGTGCAAGTGTTACAGTGCAAGTGTTACAGTGCAAGTGTTACAGTGCAAGTGTTACAGTGCAAGTGTTACAGTGCAAGTGTTACAGTGCAAGTGTTACAGTGCAAGTGTTACAGTGCAAGTGTTACAGTGCAAGTGCTAGTGATCGGGTTAGAATGTGAAAGTAAGAGAGAAGGAGAGTCAAAGGTGGAGAGAGTGTTAGACTTACTCATCTACTAAACAGCGTAGGTCTATTGTGCTGATCTAGGCCTGCAAGCTGTCTATCTCACTAGGCCATTCCAGTTCTGTCCATGATGATCTTGGGTGGCCTCGAGGTCTTGACAGCCAGGAGCCGGAGGTTGATCTCTTCTGAAGCTGATCTCTCCTGAAGTTGATGGAAAAATAGAGTAAGCAAGTTAGGAATATTAAAATTAGTGTTAAAGTTAAGGGTTTGAGTTCAAGTGTTAGGGTTAAGGTTCGAGTTCAAGTGTTAGGGTTAAGGTTCGAGTTCAAGTGTTAGGGTTAAGGTTCGAGTTCAAGTGTTAGGGTTAAGGTTCGAGTTCAAGTGTTAGGGTTAAGGTTCGAGTTCAAGTGTTAGGGTTAAGGTTCGAGTTCAAGTGTTAGGGTTAAGGTTCGAGTTCAAGTGTTAGGGTTAAGGTTTGAGTGCAAGTGTTAGGGTTAAGGTTCGAGTGCAAGCGTTACAGTGCAAGCGTTACAGTGCAAGTGTTACAGTGCAAGTGCTAGTGATCGGGTTAGAATGTGAAAGTAAGAGAGAAGGAGAGTCAAAGGTAGAGAGAGTGTTAGACTTACTCATCTACTAAACAGCGTAGGTCTATTGTGCTGATCTAGGCCTGCAAGCTGTCTATCTCACTGGCCATTCCAGTTCTGTCCATGATGATCTTGGGTGACCTCGAGGACTTGACAGCCAGGAGCCAGATGTTGATCTCTCCTGAAGTTGATGGAAAAATAAAGTAAGCGAGTTAGGAATATTAAAATTAGTGTTAGAGTTAAGGGTTTGAGTTCAAGTGTTACAGTGCAAGTGTTAGGGTGAAGGTTCGAGTGCAAGTGTTACAGTGCAAGTGTTACAGTGCAAGTGTTACAGTGCAAGTGTTACAGTGCAAGGGCTAGTGATCGGGTTAAAATGTGAGAGTAAGAGAGAAGGAGAGTCAGAGGTAGAGAGAGTGTTAGACTTACTCATCTACTAAACAGCGTGGGTCTATTGTGCTGATCTAGGCCTGCATGCTGTCTATCTCACTAGGCCATTCCAGTTCTGTCCATGATGATCTTGGGTGGCCTCGAGGTCTTGACAGCCAGAAGCCGGATGTTGATCTCTCCTGAAGTTGATAGAAAAATAGAGTAAGCGTGTTAGGAATATTAAAATTAGTGTTAAAGTTAAGGGTTTGAGTTCAAGTGTTAGGGTTAAGGTTGGAGTTCAAGTGTTAGGGTTAAGGTTGGAGTTCAAGTGTTAGGGTTAAGGTTGGAGTTCAAGTGTTAGGGTTAAGGTTGGAGTTCAAGTGTTAGGGTTAAGGTTGGAGTTCAAGTGTTAGGGTTAAGGTTGGAGTTCAAGTGTTAGGGTTAAGGTTGGAGTTCAAGTGTTAGGGTTAAGGTTGGAGTTCAAGTGTTAGGGTTAAGGTTGGAGTTCAAGTGTTAGGGTTAAGGTTGGAGTTCAAGTGTTAGGGTTAAGGTTGGAGTTCAAGTGTTAGGGTTAAGGTTGGGGTTCAAGTGTTAGGGTTAAGGTTGGAGTTCAAGTGTTAGGGTTAAGGTTGGAGTTCAAGTGTTAGGGTTAAGGTTGGAGTTCAAGTGTTAGGGTTAAGGTTCGAGTTCAAGTGTTAGGGTTAAGGTTCGAGTTCAAGTGTTAGAGTTAAGGTTGGAGTTCAAGTGTTAGGGTTAAGGTTCGAGTTCAAGTGTTAGGGTTAAGGTTCGAGTTCAAGTGTTAGGTTTAAGGTTCGAGTTCAAGTGTTACAGTGCAAGTGTTACAGTGCAAGTGTTACAGTGCAAGTGTTACAGTGCAAGTGTTACAGTGCAAGTGTTACAGTGCAAGTGTTACAGTGCAAGTGTTACAGTGCAAGTGTTACAGTGCAAGTGCTAGTGATCGGGTTAGAATGTGAAAGTAAGAGAGAAGGAGAGTCAAAGGTGGAGAGAGTGTTAGACTTACTCATCTACTAAACAGCGTAGGTCTATTGTGCTGATCTAGGCCTGCAAGCTGTCTATCTCACTAGGCCATTCCAGTTCTGTCCATGATGATCTTGGGTGGCCTCGAGGTCTTGGCAGCCAGGAGCCGGAGGTTGATCTCTTCTGAAGCTGATCTCTCCTGAAGTTGATGGAAAAATAGAGTAAGCAAGTTAGGAATATTAAAATTAGTGTTAAAGTTAAGGGTTTGAGTTCAAGTGTTAGGGTTAAGGTTCGAGTTCAAGTGTTAGGGTTAAGGTTCGAGTTCAAGTGTTAGGGTTAAGGTTCGAGTTCAAGTGTTAGGGTTAAGGTTCGAGTTCAAGTGTTAGGGTTAAGGTTCGAGTTCAAGTGTTAGGGTTAAGGTTCGAGTTCAAGTGTTAGGGTTAAGGTTGGAGTTCAAGTGTTAGGGTTAAGGTTGGAGTTCAAGTGTTAGGGTTAAGGTTGGAGTTCAAGTGTTAGGGTTAAGGTTCGAGTTCAAGTGTTAGGGTTAAGGTTCGAGTTCAAGTGTTAGGGTTAAGGTTGGAGTTCAAGTGTTAGGGTTAAGGTTGGAGTTCAAGTGTTAGGGTTAAGGTTGGAGTTCAAGTGTTAGGGTTAAGGTTGGAGTTCAAGTGTTAGGGTTAAGGTTCGAGTTCAAGTGTTAGGGTTAAGGTTCGAGTTCAAGTGTTAGAGTTAAGGTTGGAGTTCAAGTGTTAGGGTTAAGGTTCGAGTTCAAGTGTTAGGGTTAAGGTTCGAGTTCAAGTGTTAGGTTTAAGGTTCGAGTTCAAGTGTTACAGTGCAAGTGTTACAGTGCAAGTGTTACAGTGCAAGTGTTACAGTGCAAGTGTTACAGTGCAAGTGTTACAGTGCAAGTGTTACAGTGCAAGTGTTACAGTGCAAGTGTTACAGTGCAAGTGTTACAGTGCAAGTGCTAGTGATCGGGTTAGAATGTGAAAGTAAGAGAGAAGGAGAGTCAAAGGTGGAGAGAGTGTTAGACTTACTCATCTACTAAACAGCGTAGGTCTATTGTGCTGATCTAGGCCTGCAAGCTGTCTATCTCACTAGGCCATTCCAGTTCTGTCCATGATGATCTTGGGTGGCCTCGAGGTCTTGACAGCCAGGAGCCGGAGGTTGATCTCTTCTGAAGCTGATCTCTCCTGAAGTTGATGGAAAAATAGAGTAAGCAAGTTAGGAATATTAAAATTAGTGTTAAAGTTAAGGGTTTGAGTTCAAGTGTTAGGGTTAAGGTTCGAGTTCAAGTGTTAGGGTTAAGGTTCGAGTTCAAGTGTTAGGGTTAAGGTTCGAGTTCAAGTGTTAGGGTTAAGGTTCGAGTTCAAGTGTTAGGGTTAAGGTTCGAGTTCAAGTGTTAGGGTTAAGGTTCGAGTTCAAGTGTTAGGGTTAAGGTTCGAGTTCAAGTGTTAGGGTTAAGGTTTGAGTGCAAGTGTTAGGGTTAAGGTTCGAGTGCAAGCGTTACAGTGCAAGCGTTACAGTGCAAGTGTTACAGTGCAAGTGCTAGTGATCGGGTTAGAATGTGAAAGTAAGAGAGAAGGAGAGTCAAAGGTAGAGAGAGTGTTAGACTTACTCATCTACTAAACAGCGTAGGTCTATTGTGCTGATCTAGGCCTGCAAGCTGTCTATCTCACTGGCCATTCCAGTTCTGTCCATGATGATCTTGGGTGACCTCGAGGACTTGACAGCCAGGAGCCAGATGTTGATCTCTCCTGAAGTTGATGGAAAAATAAAGTAAGCGAGTTAGGAATATTAAAATTAGTGTTAGAGTTAAGGGTTTGAGTTCAAGTGTTACAGTGCAAGTGTTAGGGTGAAGGTTCGAGTGCAAGTGTTACAGTGCAAGTGTTACAGTGCAAGTGTTACAGTGCAAGTGTTACAGTGCAAGGGCTAGTGATCGGGTTAAAATGTGAGAGTAAGAGAGAAGGAGAGTCAGAGGTAGAGAGAGTGTTAGACTTACTCATCTACTAAACAGCGTGGGTCTATTGTGCTGATCTAGGCCTGCATGCTGTCTATCTCACTAGGCCATTCCAGTTCTGTCCATGATGATCTTGGGTGGCCTCGAGGTCTTGACAGCCAGAAGCCGGATGTTGATCTCTCCTGAAGTTGATAGAAAAATAGAGTAAGCGTGTTAGGAATATTAAAATTAGTGTTAAAGTTAAGGGTTTGAGTTCAAGTGTTAGGGTTAAGGTTGGAGTTCAAGTGTTAGGGTTAAGGTTGGAGTTCAAGTGTTAGGGTTAAGGTTGGAGTTCAAGTGTTAGGGTTAAGATTGGAGTTCAAGTGTTAGGGTTAAGGTTGGAGTTCAAGTGTTAGGGTTAAGGTTGGAGTTAAATTTTTAGGGTTAAGGTTGGAGTTCAAGTGTTAGGGTTAAGGTTGGAGTTCAAGTGTTAGGGTTAAGGTTGGAGTTCAAGTGTTAGGGTTAAGGTTGGAGTTCAAGTGTTAGGGTTAAGGTTGGAGTTCAAGTGTTAGGGTTAAGGTTGGAGTTCAAGTGTTAGGGTTAAGGTTGGAGTTCAAGTGTTAGGGTTAAGGTTGGAGTTCAAGTGTTAGGGTTAAGGTTGGGGTTCAAGTGTTAGGGTTAAGGTTGGAGTTCAAGTGTTAGGGTTAAGGTTGGAGTTCAAGTGTTAGGGTTAAGGTTGGAGTTCAAGTGTTAGGGTTAAGGTTCGAGTTCAAGTGTTAGGGTTAAGGTTCGAGTTCAAGTGTTAGAGTTAAGGTTGGAGTTCAAGTGTTAGGGTTAAGGTTCGAGTTCAAGTGTTAGGGTTAAGGTTCGAGTTCAAGTGTTAGGTTTAAGGTTCGAGTTCAAGTGTTACAGTGCAAGTGTTACAGTGCAAGTGTTACAGTGCAAGTGTTACAGTGCAAGTGTTACAGTGCAAGTGTTACAGTGCAAGTGTTACAGTGCAAGTGTTACAGTGCAAGTGTTACAGTGCAAGTGCTAGTGATCGGGTTAGAATGTGAAAGTAAGAGAGAAGGAGAGTCAAAGGTGGAGAGAGTGTTAGACTTACTCATCTACTAAACAGCGTAGGTCTATTGTGCTGATCTAGGCCTGCAAGCTGTCTATCTCACTAGGCCATTCCAGTTCTGTCCATGATGATCTTGGGTGGCCTCGAGGTCTTGGCAGCCAGGAGCCGGAGGTTGATCTCTTCTGAAGCTGATCTCTCCTGAAGTTGATGGAAAAATAGAGTAAGCAAGTTAGGAATATTAAAATTAGTGTTAAAGTTAAGGGTTTGAGTTCAAGTGTTAGGGTTAAGGTTCGAGTTCAAGTGTTAGGGTTAAGGTTCGAGTTCAAGTGTTAGGGTTAAGGTTCGAGTTCAAGTGTTAGGGTTAAGGTTCGAGTTCAAGTGTTAGGGTTAAGGTTCGAGTTCAAGTGTTAGGGTTAAGGTTCGAGTTCAAGTGTTAGGGTTAAGGTTCGAGTTCAAGTGTTAGGGTTAAGGTTTGAGTGCAAGTGTTAGGGTTAAGGTTCGAGTGCAAGCGTTACAGTGCAAGCGTTACAGTGCAAGTGTTACAGTGCAAGTGCTAGTGATCGGGTTAGAATGTGAAAGTAAGAGAGAAGGAGAGTCAAAGGTAGAGAGAGTGTTAGACTTACTCATCTACTAAACAGCGTAGGTCTATTGTGCTGATCTAGGCCTGCAAGCTGTCTATCTCACTGGCCATTCCAGTTCTGTCCATGATGATCTTGGGTGACCTCGAGGACTTGACAGCCAGGAGCCAGATGTTGATCTCTCCTGAAGTTGATGGAAAAATAAAGTAAGCGAGTTAGGAATATTAAAATTAGTGTTAGAGTTAAGGGTTTGAGTTCAAGTGTTACAGTGCAAGTGTTAGGGTGAAGGTTCGAGTGCAAGTGTTACAGTGCAAGTGTTACAGTGCAAGTGTTACAGTGCAAGTGTTACAGTGCAAGGGCTAGTGATCGGGTTAAAATGTGAGAGTAAGAGAGAAGGAGAGTCAGAGGTAGAGAGAGTGTTAGACTTACTCATCTACTAAACAGCGTGGGTCTATTGTGCTGATCTAGGCCTGCATGCTGTCTATCTCACTAGGCCATTCCAGTTCTGTCCATGATGATCTTGGGTGGCCTCGAGGTCTTGACAGCCAGAAGCCGGATGTTGATCTCTCCTGAAGTTGATAGAAAAATAGAGTAAGCGTGTTAGGAATATTAAAATTAGTGTTAAAGTTAAGGGTTTGAGTTCAAGTGTTAGGGTTAAGGTTGGAGTTCAAGTGTTAGGGTTAAGGTTGGAGTTCAAGTGTTAGGGTTAAGGTTGGAGTTCAAGTGTTAGGGTTAAGGTTGGAGTTCAAGTGTTAGGGTTAAGGTTGGAGTTCAAGTGTTAGGGTTAAGGTTGGAGTTCAAGTGTTAGGGTTAAGGTTCGAGTTCAAGTGTTAGGGTTAAGGTTCGAGTTCAAGTGTTAGGGTTAAGGTTGGAGTTCAAGTGTTAGGGTTAAGGTTGGAGTTCAAGTGTTAGGGTTAAGGTTGGAGTTCAAGTGTTAGGGTTAAGGTTGGAGTTCAAGTGTTAGGGTTAAGGTTGGAGTTCAAGTGTTAGGGTTAAGATTGGAGTTCAAGTGTTAGGGTTAAGGTTGGAGTTCAAGTGTTAGGGTTAAGGTTGGAGTTCAAGTGTTAGGGTTAAGGTTGGAGTTCAAGTGTTAGGGTTAAGGTTGGAGTTCAAGTGTTAGGGTTAAGGTTGGAGTTCAAGTGTTAGGGTTAAGGTTGGAGTTCAAGTGTTAGGGTTAAGGTTGGAGTTCAAGTGTTAGGGTTAAGGTTGGAGTTCAAGTGTTAGGGTTAAGGTTCGAGTTCAAGTGTTAGGGTTAAGGTTGGAGTTCAAGTGTTAGGGT
Organism: Hippasteria phrygiana; assembly: GCA_037893225.1. Classification (NCBI taxonomy): domain Eukaryota; kingdom Metazoa; phylum Echinodermata; class Asteroidea; order Valvatida; family Goniasteridae; genus Hippasteria; species Hippasteria phrygiana. Next base: position 757,661 of record JAZGUH010000383.1, read on the forward strand.
TAAGGTTGGAGTTCAAGTGTTAGGGTTAAGGTTGGAGTTCAAGTGTTAGGGTTAAGGTTGGAGTTCAAGTGTTAGGGTTAAGGTTGGAGTTCAAGTGTTAGGGTTAAGGTTCGAGTTCAAGTGTTAGGGTTAAGGTTCGAGTTCAAGTGTTAGGGTTAAGGTTGGAGTTCAAGTGTTAGGGTTAAGGTTGGAGTTCAAGTGTTAGGGTTAAGGTTGGAGTTCAAGTGTTAGGGTTAAGGTTGGAGTTCAAGTGTTAGGGTTAAGGTTCGAGTTCAAGTGTTAGGGTTAAGGTTCGAGTTCAAGTGTTAGGGTTAAGGTTGGAGTTCAAGTGTTAGGGTTAAGGTTCGAGTTCAAGTGTTAGGGTTAAGGTTCGAGTTCAAGTGTTAGGTTTAAGGTTCGAGTTCAAGTGTTACAGTGCAAGTGTTACAGTGCAAGTGTTACAGTGCAAGTGTTACAGTGCAAGTGTTACAGTGCAAGTGTTACAGTGCAAGTGTTACAGTGCAAGTGTTACAGTGCAAGTGTTACAGTGCAAGTGCTAGTGATCGGGTTAGAATGTGAAAGTAAGAGAGAAGGAGAGTCAAAGGTGGAGAGAGTGTTAGACTTACTCATCTACTAAACAGCGTAGGTCTATTGTGCTGATCTAGGCCTGCAAGCTGTCTATCTCACTAGGCCATTCCAGTTCTGTCCATGATGATCTTGGGTGGCCTCGAGGTCTTGACAGCCAGGAGCCGGAGGTTGATCTCTTCTGAAGCTGATCTCTCCTGAAGTTGATGGAAAAATAGAGTAAGCAAGTTAGGAATATTAAAATTAGTGTTAAAGTTAAGGGTTTGAGTTCAAGTGTTAGGGTTAAGGTTCGAGTTCAAGTGTTAGGGTTAAGGTTCGAGTTCAAGTGTTAGGGTTAAGGTTCGAGTTCAAGTGTTAGGGTTAAGGTTCGAGTTCAAGTGTTAGGGTTAAGGTTCGAGTTCAAGTGTTAGGGTTAAGGTTCGAGTTCAAGTGTTAGGGTTAAGGTTCGAGTTCAAGTGTTAGGGTTAAGGTTTGAGTGCAAGTGTTAGGGTTAAGGTTCGAGTGCAAGCGTTACAGTGCAAGCGTTACAGTGCAAGTGTTACAGTGCAAGTGCTAGTGATCGGGTTAGAATGTGAAAGTAAGAGAGAAGGAGAGTCAAAGGTAGAGAGAGTGTTAGACTTACTCATCTACTAAACAGCGTAGGTCTATTGTGCTGATCTAGGCCTGCAAGCTGTCTATCTCACTGGCCATTCCAGTTCTGTCCATGATGATCTTGGGTGACCTCGAGGACTTGACAGCCAGGAGCCAGATGTTGATCTCTCCTGAAGTTGATGGAAAAATAAAGTAAGCGAGTTAGGAATATTAAAATTAGTGTTAGAGTTAAGGGTTTGAGTTCAAGTGTTACAGTGCAAGTGTTAGGGTGAAGGTTCGAGTGCAAGTGTTACAGTGCAAGTGTTACAGTGCAAGTGTTACAGTGCAAGTGTTACAGTGCAAGGGCTAGTGATCGGGTTAAAATGTGAGAGTAAGAGAGAAGGAGAGTCAGAGGTAGAGAGAGTGTTAGACTTACTCATCTACTAAACAGCGTGGGTCTATTGTGCTGATCTAGGCCTGCATGCTGTCTATCTCACTAGGCCATTCCAGTTCTGTCCATGATGATCTTGGGTGGCCTCGAGGTCTTGACAGCCAGAAGCCGGATGTTGATCTCTCCTGAAGTTGATAGAAAAATAGAGTAAGCGTGTTAGGAATATTAAAATTAGTGTTAAAGTTAAGGGTTTGAGTTCAAGTGTTAGGGTTAAGATTGGAGTTCAAGTGTTAGGGTTAAGGTTGGAGTTCAAGTGTTAGGGTTAAGGTTGGAGTTCAAGTGTTAGGGTTAAGGTTGGAGTTCAAGTGTTAGGGTTAAGGTTGGAGTTCAAGTGTTAGGGTTAAGGTTGGAGTTCAAGTGTTAGGGTTAAGGTTGGAGTTCAAGTGTTAGGGTTAAGGTTGGAGTTCAAGTGTTAGGGTTAAGGTTGGAGTTCAAGTGTTAGGGTTAAGGTTGGAGTTCAAGTGTTAGGGTTAAGGTTGGAGTTCAAGTGTTAGGGTTAAGGTTGGAGTTCAAGTGTTAGGGTTAAGGTTGGAGTTCAAGTGTTAGGGTTAAGGTTCGAGTTCAAGTGTTAGGGTTAAGGTTCGAGTTCAAGTGTTAGAGTTAAGGTTGGAGTTCAAGTGTTACAGTGCAAGTGTTACAGTGCAAGTGTTACAGTGCAAGTGTTACAGTGCAAGTGTTACAGTGCAAGTGTTACAGTGCAAGTGTTACAGTGCAAGTGTTACAGTGCAAGTGTTACAGTGCAAGTGCTAGTGATCGGGTTAGAATGTGAAAGTAAGAGAGAAGGAGAGTCAAAGGTGGAGAGAGTGTTAGACTTACTCATCTACTAAACAGCGTAGGTCTATTGTGCTGATCTAGGCCTGCAAGCTGTCTATCTCACTAGGCCATTCCAGTTCTGTCCATGATGATCTTGGGTGGCCTCGAGGTCTTGACAGCCAGAAGCCGGATGTTGATCTCTCCTGAAGTTGATAGAAAAATAGAGTAAGCGTGTTAAGAATATTAAAATTAGTGTTAGAGTTAAGGGTTTGAGTGCAAGTGTTACAGAGCAAGTGCTAGTGATCGGGTTAGAATGTGAGAGTAAGAGAGGAGAGTCAGAGGTAGAGAGAGTGTTAGAATTACTCATCTACTAAACAGCGTAGGTCTGAGTTCAAGTGTTAGGGTTAAGGTTCGAGTGCGGGCATTGTCACACAAAGCAATTTTTACAAGCAATTTGTGAACAACTAACAGCGCTGCAGCCGAAAAGAAATGCTTGCAGAGCAATAAAGACATGTTTCTTCTGAAGAAAATTATGTGAAAATAGACATTTCTATATTTTCCTATGTGGAATTTGGTTGGACGTGATTGCATGTCCCTTAGAGTGAGTGCAAGTGTTACAGTGCAAGTGCTAGTGATCGGGTTAGAATGTGAGAGAAGGAGAGTCAAAGGTAGAGAGAGTGTAAAATTACTCATATACTAAACAGCGTAGGTCTATTGTGCTGATCTAGGCCTGCAAGCTGTCTATCTCACTAGGCCATTCCAGTTCTGTCCATGATGATCTTGGGTGGCCTCGAGGTCTTGACAGCCAGGAGCCGGAGGTTGATCTCTTCTGAAGTTGATCTCTCCTGAAGTTGATGGAAAAATAGAGTAAGCAAGTTAGGAATATTAAAATTAGTGTTAAAGTTAAGGGTTTGAAATCAAGTGTTAAAGTTAAGGGTTTGAGTTCAAGTGTTAGGGTTAAGGTTGGAGTTCAAGTGTTAGGGTTAAGGTTGGAGTTCAAGTGTTAGGGTTAAGGTTGGAGTTCAAGTGTTAGGGTTAAGGTTCGAGTTCAAGTGTTAGGGTTAAGGTTCGAGTTCAAGTGTTAGGGTTAAGGTTGGAGTTCAAGTGTTAGGGTTAAGGTTGGAGTTCAAGTGTTAGGGTTAAGGTTGGAGTTCAAGTGTTAGGGTTAAGGTTGGAGTTCAAGTGTTAGAGTTAAGGTTCGAGTTCAAGTGTTAGGGTTAAGGTTCGAGTTCAAGTGTTAGAGTTAAGGTTGGAGTTCAAGTGTTAGGGTTAAGGTTCGAGTTCAAGTGTTAGGGTTAAGGTTCGAGTTCAAGTGTTAGGTTTAAGGTTCGAGTTCAAGTGTTACAGTGCAAGTGTTACAGTGCAAGTGTTACAGTGCAAGTGTTACAGTGCAAGTGTTACAGTGCAAGTGTTACAGTGCAAGTGTTACAGTGCAAGTGTTACAGTGCAAGTGTTACAGTGCAAGTGTTACAGTGCAAGTGCTAGTGATCGGGTTAGAATGTGAAAGTAAGAGAGAAGGAGAGTCAAAGGTGGAGAGAGTGTTAGACTTACTCATCTACTAAACAGCGTAGGTCTATTGTGCTGATCTAGGCCTGCAAGCTGTCTATCTCACTAGGCCATTCCAGTTCTGTCCATGATGATCTTGGGTGGCCTCGAGGTCTTGACAGCCAGGAGCCGGAGGTTGATCTCTTCTGAAGCTGATCTCTCCTGAAGTTGATGGAAAAATAGAGTAAGCAAGTTAGGAATATTAAAATTAGTGTTAAAGTTAAGGGTTTGAGTTCAAGTGTTAGGGTTAAGGTTCGAGTTCAAGTGTTAGGGTTAAGGTTCGAGTTCAAGTGTTAGGGTTAAGGTTCGAGTTCAAGTGTTAGGGTTAAGGTTCGAGTTCAAGTGTTAGGGTTAAGGTTCGAGTTCAAGTGTTAGGGTTAAGGTTCGAGTTCAAGTGTTAGGGTTAAGGTTCGAGTTCAAGTGTTAGGGTTAAGGTTTGAGTGCAAGTGTTAGGGTTAAGGTTCGAGTGCAAGCGTTACAGTGCAAGCGTTACAGTGCAAGTGTTACAGTGCAAGTGCTAGTGATCGGGTTAGAATGTGAAAGTAAGAGAGAAGGAGAGTCAAAGGTAGAGAGAGTGTTAGACTTACTCATCTACTAAACAGCGTAGGTCTATTGTGCTGATCTAGGCCTGCAAGCTGTCTATCTCACTGGCCATTCCAGTTCTGTCCATGATGATCTTGGGTGACCTCGAGGACTTGACAGCCAGGAGCCAGATGTTGATCTCTCCTGAAGTTGATGGAAAAATAAAGTAAGCGAGTTAGGAATATTAAAATTAGTGTTAGAGTTAAGGGTTTGAGTTCAAGTGTTACAGTGCAAGTGTTAGGGTGAAGGTTCGAGTGCAAGTGTTACAGTGCAAGTGTTACAGTGCAAGTGTTACAGTGCAAGTGTTACAGTGCAAGGGCTAGTGATCGGGTTAAAATGTGAGAGTAAGAGAGAAGGAGAGTCAGAGGTAGAGAGAGTGTTAGACTTACTCATCTACTAAACAGCGTGGGTCTATTGTGCTGATCTAGGCCTGCATGCTGTCTATCTCACTAGGCCATTCCAGTTCTGTCCATGATGATCTTGGGTGGCCTCGAGGTCTTGACAGCCAGAAGCCGGATGTTGATCTCTCCTGAAGTTGATAGAAAAATAGAGTAAGCGTGTTAGGAATATTAAAATTAGTGTTAAAGTTAAGGGTTTGAGTTCAAGTGTTAGGGTTAAGGTTGGAGTTCAAGTGTTAGGGTTAAGATTGGAGTTCAAGTGTTAGGGTTAAGGTTGGAGTTCAAGTGTTAGGGTTAAGGTTGGAGTTCAAGTGTTAGGGTTAAGGTTGGAGTTCAAGTGTTAGGGTTAAGGTTGGAGTTCAAGTGTTAGGGTTAAGGTTGGAGTTCAAGTGTTAGGGTTAAGGTTGGAGTTCAAGTGTTAGGGTTAAGGTTGGAGTTCAAGTGTTAGGGTTAAGGTTGGAGTTCAAGTGTTAGGGTTAAGGTTCGAGTTCAAGTGTTAGGGTTAAGGTTCGAGTTCAAGTGTTAGGGTTAAGGTTGGAGTTCAAGTGTTAGGGTTAAGGTTGGAGTTCAAGTGTTAGGGTTAAGGTTGGAGTTCAAGTGTTAGGGTTAAGGTTGGAGTTCAAGTGTTAGGGTTAAGGTTCGAGTTCAAGTGTTAGGGTTAAGGTTCGAGTTCAAGTGTTAGAGTTAAGGTTGGAGTTCAAGTGTTAGGGTTAAGGTTCGAGTTCAAGTGTTAGGGTTAAGGTTCGAGTTCAAGTGTTAGGTTTAAGGTTCGAGTTCAAGTGTTACAGTGCAAGTGTTACAGTGCAAGTGTTACAGTGCAAGTGTTACAGTGCAAGTGTTACAGTGCAAGTGTTACAGTGCAAGTGTTACAGTGCAAGTGTTACAGTGCAAGTGTTACAGTGCAAGTGCTAGTGATCGGGTTAGAATGTGAAAGTAAGAGAGAAGGAGAGTCAAAGGTGGAGAGAGTGTTAGACTTACTCATCTACTAAACAGCGTAGGTCTATTGTGCTGATCTAGGCCTGCAAGCTGTCTATCTCACTAGGCCATTCCAGTTCTGTCCATGATGATCTTGGGTGGCCTCTAGGTCTTGACAGCCAGGAGCCGGAGGTTGATCTCTTCTGAAGCTGATCTCTCCTGAAGTTGATGGAAAAATAGAGTAAGCAAGTTAGGAATATTAAAATTAGTGTTAAAGTTAAGGGTTTGAGTTCAAGTGTTAGGGTTAAGGTTCGAGTTCAAGTGTTAGGGTTAAGGTTCGAGTTCAAGTGTTAGGGTTAAGGTTCGAGTTCAAGTGTTAGGGTTAAGGTTCGAGTTCAAGTGTTAGGGTTAAGGTTCGAGTTCAAGTGTTAGGGTTAAGGTTCGAGTTCAAGTGTTAGGGTTAAGGTTCGAGTTCAAGTGTTAGGGTTAAGGTTCGAGTTCAAGTGTTAGGGTTAAGGTTTGAGTGCAAGTGTTAGGGTTAAGGTTCGAGTGCAAGCGTTACAGTGCAAGCGTTACAGTGCAAGTGTTACAGTGCAAGTGCTAGTGATCGGGTTAGAATGTGAAAGTAAGAGAGAAGGAGAGTCAAAGGTAGAGAGAGTGTTAGACTTACTCATCTACTAAACAGCGTAGGTCTATTGTGCTGATCTAGGCTTGCAAGCTGTCTATCTCACTGGCCATTCCAGTTCTGTCCATGATGATCTTGGGTGACCTCGAGGACTTGACAGCCAGGAGCCAGATGTTGATCTCTCCTGAAGTTGATGGAAAAATAAAGCAAGCGAGTTAGGAATATTAAAATTAGTGTTAGAGTTAAGGGTTTGAGTTCAAGTGTTACAGTGCAAGTGTTAGGGTGAAGGTTCGAGTGCAAGTGTTACAGTGCAAGTGTTACAGTGCAAGGGCTAGTGATCGGGTTAAAATGTGAGAGTAAGAGAGGAGAGTCAGAGGTAGAGAGAGTGTTAGACTTACTCATCTACTAAACAGCGTGGGTCTATTGTGCTGATCTAGGCCTGCATGCTGTCTATCTCACTAGGCCATTCCAGTTCTGTCCATGATGATCTTGGGTGGCCTCGAGGTCTTGACAGCCAGAAGCCGGATGTTGATCTCTCCTGAAGTTGATGGAAAAATAGAGTAAGCGTGTTAAGAATATTAAAATTAGTGTTAGAGTTAAGGGTTTGAGTGCAAGTGTTACAGTGCAAGTGTTACAGTGCAAGTGTTACAGTGCAAGTGTTACAGTGCAAGTGTTACAGTGCAAGTGTTACAGTGCAAGTGCTAGTGATCGGGTTAGAATGTGAAAGTAAGAGAGAAGGAGAGTCAAAGGTAGAGAGAGTGTTAGACTTACTCATCTACTAAACAGCCTAGGTCTATTGTGCTGATCTAGGCCTGCAAGCTGTCTATCTCACTGGGCCATTCCAGTTCTGTCCATGATGATCTTGGGTGGCCTCGAGGACTTAAGGTTGGAGTTCAAGTGTTAGGGTTAAGGTTGGAGTTCAAGTGTTAGGGTTAAGGTTGGAGTTCAAGTGTTAGGGTTAAGGTTCGAGTTCAAGTGTTAGGGTTAAGGTTCGAGTTCAAGTGTTAGGGTTAAGGTTCGAGTTCAAGTGTTAGGGTTAAGGTTCGAGTTCAAGTGTCAGGGTTAAGGTTCGAGTTCAAGTGTTAGGGTTAAGGTTCGAGTTCAAGTGTTAGGGTTAAGGTTCGAGTTCAAGTGTTAGGATTAAGGTTCGAGTTCAAGTGTTAGGGTTAAGGTTGGAGTTCAAGTGTTAGGGTTAAGGTTGGAGTTCAAGTGTTAGGGTTAAGGTTGGAGTTCAAGTGTTAGGGTTAAGGTTGGAGTTCAAGTGTTAGGGTTAAGGTTCGAGTTCAAGTGTTAGGGTTAAGGTTCGAGTTCAAGTGTTAGAGTTAAGGTTGGAGTTCAAGTGTTAGGGTTAAGGTTCGAGTTCAAGTGTTAGGGTTAAGGTTCGAGTTCAAGTGTTAGGTTTAAGGTTCGAGTTCAAGTGTTACAGTGCAAGTGTTACAGTGCAAGTGTTACAGTGCAAGTGTTACAGTGCAAGTGTTACAGTGCAAGTGTTACAGTGCAAGTGTTACAGTGCAAGTGTTACAGTGCAAGTGCTAGTGATCGGGTTAGAATGTGAAAGTAAGAGAGAAGGAGAGTCAAAGGTGGAGAGAGTGTTAGACTTACTCATAATAAAACAGCGTAGGTCTATTGTGCTGATCTAGGCCTGCAAGCTGTCTATCTCACTAGGCCATTCCAGTTCTGTCCATGATGATCTTGGGTGGCCTCGAGGTCTTGACAGCCAGGAGCCGGAGGTTGATCTCTTCTGAAGCTGATCTCTCCTGAAGTTGATGGAAAAATAGAGTAAGCAAGTTAGGAATATTAAAATTAGTGTTAAAGTTAAGGGTTTGAGTTCAAGTGTTACAGTGCAAGTGTTAGGGTGAAGGTTCGAGTGCAAGTGTTACAGTGCAAGTGTTACAGTGCAAGGGCTAGTGATCGGGTTAAAATGTGAGAGTAAGAGAGGAGAGTCAGAGGTAGAGAGAGTGTTAGACTTACTCATCTACTAAACAGCGTGGGTCTATTGTGCTGATCTAGGCCTGCATGCTGTCTATCTCACTAGGCCATTCCAGTTCTGTCCATGATGATCTTGGGTGGCCTCGAGGTCTTGACAGCCAGAAGCCGGATGTTGATCTCTCCTGAAGTTGATAGAAAAATAGAGTAAGCGTGTTAAGAATATTAAAATTAGTGTTAGAGTTAAGGGTTTGAGTGCAAGTGTTACAGAGCAAGTGCTAGTGATCGGGTTAGAATGTGAGAGTAAGAGAGGAGAGTCAGAGGTAGAGAGAGTGTTAGAATTACTCATCTACTAAACAGCGTAGGTCTGAGTTCAAGTGTTAGGGTTAAGGTTCGAGTGCGGGCATTGTCACACAAAGCAATTTTTACAAGCAATTTGTGAACAACTAACAGCGCTGCAGCCGAAAAGAAATGCTTGCAGAGCAATAAAGACATGTTTCTTCTTAAGAAAATTATGTGAAAATAGACATTTCTATATTTTCCTATGTGGAATTTGGTTGGACGTGATTGCATGTCCCTTAGAGTGAGTGCAAGTGTTACAGTGCAAGTGCTAGTGATCGGGTTAGAATGTGAGAGAAGGAGAGTCAAAGGTAGAGAGAGTGTTAGACTTACTCATATACTAAACAGCGTAGGTCTATTGTGCAGATCTAGGCCTGCAAGCTGTCTATCTCACTAGGCCATTCCAGTTCTGTCCATGATGATCTTGGGTGGCCTCGAGGTCTTGACAGCCAGGAGCCGGAGGTTGATCTCTTCTGAAGTTGATCTCTCCTGAAGTTGATGGAAAAATAGAGTAAGCAAGTTAGGAATATTAAAATTTGTGTTAAAGTTAAGGGTTTGAAATCAAGTGTTAAAGTTAAGGGTTTGAGTTCAAGTGTTAGGGTTAAGGTTGGAGTTCAAGTGTTAGGGTTAAGGTTGGAGTTCAAGTGTTAGGGTTAAGGTTGGAGTTCAAGTGTTAGGGTTAAGGTTGGAGTTCAAGTGTTAGGGTTAAGGTTGGAGTTCAAGTGTTAGGGTTAAGGTTGGAGTTCAAGTGTTAGGGTTAAGGTTGGAGTTCAAGTGTTAGGGTTAAGGTTGGAGTTCAAGTGTTAGGGTTAAGGTTGGAGTTCAAGTGTTAGGGTTAAGGTTGGAGTTCAAGTGTTAGGGTTAAGGTTGGAGTTCAAGTGTTAGGGTTAAGGTTGGAGTTCAAGTGTTAGGGTTAAGGTTGGAGTTCAAGTGTTAGGGTTAAGGTTGGAGTTCAAGTGTTAGGGTTCAGGTTCGAGTTCAAGTGTTAGGGTTCAGGTTCGAGTTCAAGTGTTAGGGTTAAGGTTGGAGTTCAAGTGTTAGGGTTAAGGTTCGAGTTCAAGTGTTAGGGTTAAGGTTCGAGTTCAAGTGTTAGGGTTAAGGTTCGAGTTCAAGTGTTAGGGTTAAGGTTCGAGTTCAAGTGTTAGGGTAAAGGTTCGAGTTCAAGTGTTAGGGTTAAGGTTCGAGTGCAAGTGTTAGGGTTAAGGTTCGAGTGCAAGCGTTACAGTGCAAGTGTTACAGTGCAAGTGTTACAGTGCAAGTGTTACAGTGCAAGTGTTACAGTGCAAGTGCTAGGGTTAGAATGTGAGAGTAAGAGAGAAGGAGAGTTAGAGGTAGAGAGAGTGTAAGACTTACTCATCTACTAAACAGCGTAGGTCTATTGTGCTCATCTAAGCCTGTATGCTGTCTATCTCACTGGGCCATTCCAGTTCTGTCCATGATGATCTTGGGTGGCCTCGAGGACTTGACAGCCAGGAGCCAGATGTTGATCTCTCCTGAAGTTGATGGAAAAATAAAGTAAGCGAGTTAGGAATATTAAAATTAGTGTTAGAGTTAAGGGTTTCAGTTCAAGTGTTACAGTGCAAGTGTTAGGGTTAAGGTTCGAGTGCAAGTGTTACAGTGCAAGGGCTAGTGATCGGGTTAAAATGTGAGAGTAAGAGAGAAGGAGAGTCAGAGGTAGAGAGAGTGTTAGACTTACTCATCTACTAAACAGCGTGGGTCTATTGTGCTGATCTAGGCCTGCATGCTGTCTATCTCACTAGGCCATTCCAGTTCTGTCCATGATGATCTTGGGTGGCCTCGAGGTCTTGACAGCCAGAAGCCGGATGTTGATCTCTCCTGAAGTTGATGGAAAAATAGAGTAAGCGTGTTAAGAATATTAAAATTAGTGTTAGAGTTAAGGGTTTGAGTGCAAGTGTTACAGTGCAAGTGTTACAGTGCAAGTGTTACAGTGCAAGTGTTACAGTGCAAGTGCTAGTGATCGGGTTAGAATGTGAAAGTAAGAGAGAAGGAGAGTCAAAGGTAGAGAGAGTGTTAGACTTACTCATCTACTAAACAGCCTAGGTCTATTGTGCTGATCTAGGCCTGCAAGCTGTCTATCTCACTGGGCCATTCCAGTTCTGTCCATGATGATCTTGGGTGGCCTCGAGGACTTAAGGTTGGAGTTGAAGTGTTAGGGTTAAGGTTGGAGTTGAAGTGTTAGGGTTAAGGTTGGAGTTGAAGTGTTAGGGTTAAGGTTGGAGTTCAAGTGTTAGGGTTAAGGTTGGAGTTCAAGTGTTAGGGTTAAGGTTCGAGTTCAAGTGTTAGGGTTAAGGTTCGAGTTCAAGTGTTAGGGTTAAGGTTCGAGTTCAAGTGTTAGGGTTAAGGTTCGAGTTCAAGTGTTAGGATTAAGGTTGGAGTTCAAGTGTTAGGGTTAAGGTTCGAGTTCAAGTGTTAGGGTTAAGGTTCGAGTGCAAGTGCAAGTGTTAGGGTTAAGGTTCGAGTGCAAGTGTTACAGTGCAAGTGTTACAGTGCAAGTGTTACAGTGCAAGTGTTACAGTGCAAGTGTTACAGTGCAAGTGTTACAGTGCAAGTGTTACAGTGCAAGTGTTACAGTGCAAGTGTTACAGTGCAAGTGTTACAGTGCAAGTGTTACAGTGCAAGTGTTACAGTGCAAGTGCTAGTGATCGGGTTAGAATGTGAAAGTAAGAGAGAAGGAGAGTCAAAGGTAGAGAGAGTGTTAGACTTACTCATCTACTAAACAGCGTAGGTCTATTGTGCTGATCTAGGCCTGCAAGCTGTCTATCTCACTAGGCCATTCCAGTTCTGTCCATGATGATCTTGGGTGGCCTCGAGGTCTTGACAGCCAGGAGCCGGAGGTTGATCTCTTCTGAAGCTGATCTCTCCTGAAGTTGATGGAAAAATAGAGTAAGCAAGTTAGGAATATTAAAATTAGTGTTAGGGTTAAGGTTCGAGTTCAAGTGTTAGGGTTAAGGTTCGAGTTCAAGTGTTAGGGTTAAGGTTCGAGTTCAAGTGTTAGGGTTAAGGTTCGAGTTCAAGTGTTAGGGTTAAGGTTCGAGTGCAAGTGTTAGGGTTAAGGTTCGAGTGCAAGCGTTACAGTGCAAGCGTTACAGTGCAAGCGTTACAGTGCAAGCGTTACAGTGCAAGCGTTACAGTGCAAGCGTTACAGTGCAAGCGTTACAGTGCAAGCGTTACAGTGCAAGCGTTACAGTGCAAGCGTTACAGTGCAAGCGTTACAGTGCAAGCGTTACAGTGCAAGCGTTACAGTGCAAGCGTTACAGTGCAAGCGTTACAGTGCAAGCGTTACAGTGCAAGCGTTACAGTGCAAGCGTTACAGTGCAAGCGTTACAGTGCAAGTGTTACAGTGCAAGTGTTACAGTGCAAGTGTTACAGTGCAAGTGTTACAGTGCAAGTGCTAGGGTTAGAATGTGAGAGTAAGAGAGAAGGAGAGTTAGAGGTAGAGAGAGTGTAAGACTTACTCATCTACTAAACAGCGTAGGTCTATTGTGCTCATCTAAGCCTGTATGCTGTCTATCTCACTGGGCCATTCCAGTTCTGTCCATGATGATCTTGGGTGGCCTCGAGGACTTGACAGCCAGGAGCCAGATGTTGATCTCTCCTGAAGTTGATGGAAAAATAAAGTAAGCGAGTTAGGAATATTAAAATTAGTGTTAGAGTTAAGGGTTTGAGTTCAAGTGTTACAGTGCAAGTGTTAGGGTTAAGGTTCGAGTGCAAGTGTTACAGTGCAAGGGCTAGTGATCGGGTTAGAATGTGAGAGAAGGAGAGTCAAAGGTAGAGAGAGTGTTAGACTTACTCATATACTAAACAGCGTAGGTCTATTATGCTGATCTAGGCCTGCAAGCTGTCTATCTCACTAGGCCATTCCAGTTCTGTCCATGATGATCTTGGGTGGCCTCGAGGTCTTGACAGCCAGGAGCCGGAGGTTGATCTCTTCTGAAGCTGATCTCTCCTGAAGTTGATGGAAAAATAGTGTAAGCATGTTAGGAATATTAAAATTAGTGTTAAAGTTAAGGGTTTGAGTTCAAGTGTTAGGGTTAAGGTTCGAGTTCTAGTGTTAGGGTTAAGGTTCGAGTTCAAGTGTTAGGGTTAAGGTTCGAGTTCAAGTGTTAGGGTTAAGGTTCGAGTTCAAGTGTTAGGGTTAAGGTTCGAGTGCAAGTGTTACAGTGCAAGTGTTACAGTGCAAGTGTTACAGTGCAAGTGTTACAGTGCAAGTGTTACAGTGCAAGTGTTACAGTGCAAGTGTTACAGTGCAAGTGTTACAGTGCAAGTGTTACAGTGCAAGTGTTACAGTGCAAGTGTTACAGTGCAAGTGTTACAGTGCAAGTGTTACAGTGCAAGTGTTACAGTGCAAGTGCTAGTGATCGGGTTAGAATGTGAGAGTAAGAGAGAAGGAGAGTCAGAGGTAGAGAGAGTGTTAGACTTACTCATCTACTAAACAGCGTAGGTCTATTGTGCTGATCTAGGCCTGCAAGCTGTCTATCTCACTAGGCCATTCCAGTTCTGTCCATGATGATCTTGGGTGGCCTCGAGGTCTTGACAGCCAGGAGCCGGAAGTTGATCTCTTCTGAAGTTGATCTCTCCTGAAGTTGATGGAAAAATAGAGTAAGCGAGTTAGGAATATTAAAATTAGTGTTAAAGTTAAGGGTTTGAGTTCAAGTGTTAGGGTTAAGGTTCGAGGGCAAGTGTTAGAGTTAAGGCATTGTCACACAAAGCAATTTTTACAAGCAATTTGTGAACAACTAACAGCGCTGCAGCCGAAAAGAAATGCTTCCAGAGCAATAAAGACATTTTTCTTCTGAAGAAAATTATGTGAGCATTTTTTTTCTCTATATTTTTCTTTGTTTTCCTATTTTCCTCAAAATCATCCCCATATAACAAGACATCTATTTTCAAAAGTTGTCTATTGATGTTCTTTTGTTGCCAATATGATCCATCACGATAATAATCTAGTATGCCTTCCTCAGCAACCTGTGTCTGTTCCTGAATTATGCTTCTCATACATCCTGGCCGACTGAGAAACAATTTCAGATTTTCTTCTAATGGGATATACTGAAAGGTTTCTTTCACCCTTTTCTGTTCTGTTCTTCCAGTAGTTTTGTTTAGGATGGCCTTACATTTATGACCTAGGATTATCTCTTGTGGCTTAACAAGTGCACATTCTGTGAGACAATGCTGAGTTCGTTGGTATTCAGTGGATAGGTTAAATGATTCAAAGGGATCCTTAACCACATTTAATAACGTCTGAAAATCATGCACTTTTTCTTCTGAAGGGGTGACTGCATTTGACAAATCCTCAACAATAGGAATAGATGTTTCCTCAACAGCTCCTACTAATTTACCTAGCAGCTCCCTGGTCTCAGTAATTATCTTGTGCACAGTTGATGATGGTAACAAGGAGTTCTTTAAAGCATTGACAAATTCTGTTGAGTCATCTTTTACTTGATGAACCAGCTGCTCTATGGGTCTAGGAATGTCTGTTTCATCATATTCATCATCTAACAATTCTTCTGCTTGATCTATAGGGTCTTGATCTCCGGCAACTTGGGGTTCTGCAGGGAAAGCACAAGGAGCATTGCGAACTTGATGATCATTATGATCACGCTCCAAATGTCTCTTGTAGCTATAGCCACTGTAATAAATATTTGTACACGTTGATTGACCACAAACGAATTTTGTTTTAGTTTTAGTTGTTATTTCGTGCAATTTTAAGTGCTTCCACAGCAGCTTTGTAGTGTTGAATGCTTGTAGGCACTTAAAACATGTGTACACCATATTAAATTCTATATGTGACTTACACTTGCAGCATGCTCATCAAAGCACTTACAAAACTTCAAGCGCTTGCCCGTGTTTGGAATCAGAGTTTTCATAGCATCTGCATCCAACAGCTCAAAGGCATCTTCATCAATACCATTATCTGTTGGCAAAAATAGGAAAAAAATTTACTGAAATTGAAATTAGAAATACATATGCTACTTCTTTTCTGCAATAGCTTTTAGAATTGAGGATGCAATGGTTAGTTTACACATTTTGTTTTTCCGAATGGAAGCCCCAGTTATAACAAAATGTGTCAACAAAATTTGACCTTGTGTCTTAGGGCACATGGGGGAATTTTCCCCCAAACAAGATCAACAGGGAAAAATTTAGGTAAAAGAAAACAACAGACACTTGAAGTCAATATTTAAATGTACATTGAATGTAAACTTCAGACTGGAAACCCTCAGAATTGGCACTAAAATGTGGCTGTATGTTATCATGAATACAGATGAATAGTTTTGAACAAGGCCCCCAAGCGTCAAGCGATGCCCCGCCCCCACTCCTTTTCATGTTGCCCCCCCCCCCCCCCCCCCCCCCCCAAAGGAAAATAAAAAATAATTTCTGAGCCGCTCTCTTGCCCCACAGAAATTGTTAATGTGGTGGCGCTGCCATTGAAAGTCTGGACACCATCTTTCTATGGGGGCGCCCTTCAAAACGGACAATATCTGACAACAGATGGTGCTCTTTACGGTGGCACAATTAATGGATGTTCTGTGACATTCAAAACAGGGCAACAAAAAAACAGGGCAAACAAGGTGATTGGGGAGCAACAACTGTTTTCGGGACTTGAGAATTTTTAACGTGACAAATCTTTGTCTGGTTCCATGCATTCATTGTCATTGTGACTTCATATTCAGAGATGGGAATATCAGATATATCCCATAGAAAATGAAATCATCCAAGTTTCAAAACAACAATTTTATATCTAATAGGCCTAGTTAATTTCTGTGCACATGTGCGCGAGGGCGTTATACGATCTGCCGGCTTAAGAACGAACAAAATCCGAGACCGCGGTTCACATACGGCTAAATAAAGACTTTGTTAAAAACCGTCCAATGCCGACATTAAAAATAATGCAGTGGCTATTGTTACGGCAGCGGTATTGTCGTGTTCCTTGACCTGACAATATTCAGCGTCAGGATGCTTGGCTCTTAGAGCCAAACTATCAACCAACTGGTTCTCAGACTTTGTTTCCCTTTAAAAATATTCTTCCAAGCCGAGGAGGAAAGAATTCCATATCTGGACATCGGATGTTGTTATGCTGTTATGCTGAGGAGATCCCAGCTTTAAAACAATATTGTGAATTGACACTTACCCCCGGTACATTTTGGGTTGGAAAACACCGTTTAGGAATGACAAATCTTCCTAGACGAATATTCTTTTTGTCGAATTGTCGTGACCCAGAACTATTTTTTAAACTGGAACTGGGATGATGTCCAGATATGGAATTCTTTCTGAAACGAGGCCTATTCCTTTTTTAAGAAAAAAAAATTTGAAAAGAAAAAAAAAATCACCCAACAGGGTTTCTTTAAGGGACGTCATAGACAAATGTTAGATGTGCAATGGTGTTTTTTGCAATGCAGTTGAAAATCGTATTATAGTCGGCTGCCGTAACGATAGCCACTCACTAACCATGCTAACGAACGTAAGCACTAGGGTAAAGTGGGGTAACTGGGTAACTGGGACACGTCTGTGTTTTTTGCTTGTATTTTCTGTACCAATCCCTTTTTACTTGAGTAAAGATTTCTTTCTGGTGCCAACAAACATACACAATCAAAATGGCTGACTGGTTTCGTTTCTCCGCGTGTTTGTGGTGTCAAAAATCATGTTTTTCTCCGTGCACCTGAAGCGCTCTTTGACCCGATGCATAAAATACTAATATTTTGCTTTTACTGCACAAGAGAAGCTAAGGAATGGGTGGTTAATTTGAAGGAAAAGAGGAATTCAGGGCGACATTTCAAGTTGATTATTGCAAGAATACCTATTTGAAACGGTAAGCATGCATCAGTTGTGCAGTTTGTTGCATTAACAATTCTTAGAGCCAATTTAATTGCAAAAATTGTATGGACAAGCAGGAGGCTTTTGTTTTAATCAAATGTGACCCGCTCCAGAAAAAGATGATATAAGTCGCGCTATGCATTTACGTGTAATGGCCCTTTCAACCCAGGAGGGTGAAATTTTTCATCAACATTCTTTTTTGTTTTTTGTCTTTCATGATATCTTAAATATCTAAAGTTTCAGGTTTGGTGCACAACAATGTTGATTTCAGTGAATAAAGTGAAAAAATACCCTTTTTAGAGTGCATTGTTCCATTGCATTGTATTAGAAATACCTATTTCAAAGCCTGTTTTCTCTGTTGTGCAATTTGAACTCCATAGAACTAATTCATATGCAAAAATGTGATATCTCCAGAACGGAAAGGGCTTTGGAGCTCTATCATGTACCAAACGAAAGCTTACATTGCAGGCTTTCCAAACATACATAAACCTCATTTTTCATATTTTCCGACTCTTTTTCCAGAGCGGGTCACAAATGGAGGCTTGAAGAATTGTGTGTGTTTTGTGCTGAACAAAATGAGGTTTTCTATTCAGTTCAGATAGATGAAAACTAATCAAAGGGTCATGTCAATTATGTTCATACACATCCAAGAAACTATACAAATTTTCCCAAGTGCATACGTGTTCCCAATACTATTGGCAATAGTGATAACTTGGCAGGAAATAGAATGACAATTTCATAGGTTAATTTGAACCTATGCATTGTTATGGCAGCCATGTTGGTTTTCTGAACAACCAGTTCAACTGGTCTGCTGCAATTTGAATAATATCTTGCCTTCATTAAGTATTGTTTGTGCTTTTTGACTGATTTAAACATGTCAAAGAATTTCAAATGACATGGAACTTGAACGGAAACTACGCACACAAATTTTACAAAAACCGATGCCAGTTTAGGGCCAGTATAGGGCCTACAAAGAAGCAATGTTTGATATGCATGCTGTTTTTGTGGTCATTTGCAATGACAACACAGGAATTTAGAGTCCACACACCCAGATTAAGGAGACAGAGTTACTTTGCATTTCATTGTATGGTATGTGCAGGAAAACGTCAGAAAAATACGACTGCAGAACATTCATATTTTGGACGAAAATGTCTTAATATTACATTTGTAATGTTTTATATCAAAAGTTGATATTAATATTAACAGGGAATTATTTTTAATTAAAGAAAAGTAATTTATTGCATTTAACCCTCCTATACTTATAACTATCACAGCCTATCAAAAACTCTAAACACCAACTCTGACAGTTTGTGTGTGTTTCAATCTGTCATTTGATAGGTTTTGATCTGTACAACAACTGGGTCGATTTTGGCCATGTGCATAGGAGGGTTAATGAGTTGTTGTTTGACTTATTTTCATGTATTATGTATGTGTCCCACTTACCCCATTTGACTGTCCCACTTACCCCATGCTCCTAAATTAATGGAGAAAATTTCCCCTGTCACATTTTCTCCACTCATGAAGGGAATGATCCTTGTATGAATGTCAATCTGATCCAAATATATTTTGGAAATATTAACAGTGTGAAAAAACACAAAAGTTGGAGAAATCAAGCTTTTAGTTTAATATGAAATTCCAAAATATGCTTAACCCTAACCCTCCAGGGTATTTTGGCTAGAAACCCTGCCAGACGCATCAGATTGCATACTTTGTCACATTGACTTGTGTGCAGAGTGCAGCAAAGTGAAGCTGTCACCACAGATGCACTGTGCTGCATCTGGCAGGGTTACGGTTAAGTGTCCTAGTTACCCCACTTTACCCTACGTAAAAATAAATATTGATATAACTTTGCCGGTACTTTTCTGACCCATGTCCCCGATTGGAAGACTCGGCACACTGCTGCCGTAATCCCACATTAATTTTATGAAAACATACGTCTAACCATGGAGGATAAGGAAACCTCCATCCAACCAACCGTTGCAGCCGTGTTGTAGCCCCACCAGTGTGGCTGGCAGATTTGACATCGGGCAGATCCTTAGCCACACGTCCTACCCATATAGCTTGAAAATTCCAGCTCTAGGCTCAAGATTCGCCATTAGAGCTGGAAGGAATCCTATAATAGGGTAAGTCAGGGTCGTTTAAGATCTTGCCGATATATTCCTTTTCCCTGAATATATCAACTAAACACTCACCTTGAACTTTAGAGCAGTCATTCATGCAGCTTTTGATCCCTCAAAATAAGAATATGATCAAGTTAAACCTTTAAAAAAAGGAATTGTTCGTGCAACTCGGTGCATGCACAAACCAGCAGTGTACAAAGTAATGGAGCGGATTTTTGAACATAAACGATGTTTTCCGATCGATTATCGGCCAGCGGCACTACGCGCGCCTTGCGGCTCGATATCCAACGGCTGTTTGCTGAAATACTGACAGCGATCAGCAAACAGCCGTTGGATATCGAGCCCCGAGGCGCGCGTTGTGCCGCTGGCCGATAATCGATCGGAAAACATCGTTCATGTTCAAAAATCCGCTCCATTACTTTGTACACAGCTGGTTTGTGCATGCACCAAGTTTTTTATTTTCAGGTTTAACTTGATCATATTCTCATTTTGAGGGGATCAAAAGCTGCATGAATGATATCCCTAGAAGGAGGCTATGATATACATGTAGCGTCCTAGCGCCCAAGTATGCAAAACAGTCCTATGCTAGAAACTGAAGATCAAAAATCACACTTTACCTGCATAAATATTCTTGGCAACATTTTATTCAAACAGTTCAACAGCCCATCTCCCCGTACGGATAGAAATATTCCTCCAAGAATGTCAAGAACAGGAGATATTTGTGGCGCAAAATTGTCTCCACGCGACGCTGACTTCACAAACACGAGGAGTAATACCCACATTTAGAACGTTCATCAACAGAGGGCGCAATTTACAGTCGCCGCGTGCACGGCCGAAATTGCGCCCTCTGTTGTTGATGAACATTCAAGACGTGTGGACAAGGTATTACTCCTCGTGTTTGTGAAGTCAGCGTCGCGTGGAGACAATTTTGCGCCGCAAATATCTCCTGTTCTTGACATTCTTGGAGGAATATTTCTATCCGTACAGGGAGATGGGCTGTTGAACTGTTTGAATAAAATTAGGCAAATTCACGTGAACTGGCGTTGGCGGCGCTATTTGCAATACCCAATCTTCTGTCAGCACTGTGACCGGCTTATAATTTGTTTTTATTTATTTTTTGATCATTTATTGGCAAATAATTGGTGTTTGTTAATTGTTACTATTTTAAATGACTCCTAAAATTATATTTATATTGATAACAAATTGATTTGAAATAAATGAGGCTCACATTTTCAATAAAAAAATGTAGCAATTAGCAATATGGTCACAACTTTTTAACTGAAATTGTCCTCCAAAATGACCCAAAATTTTAATCAACAAAAATCCATAACTTTGCACAGGGTTAACCTTTCATGACCATTGACCCCTCATTTTATTTCTAATCTTTTACTCTTTCCAGTGATATAATATTTAAAAGGAATGAAGCAACTCAAATTTTTTCTGAATCTGCCTAATAAAATGATGCCAAGAATATTTATGCAGGTAAAGAGTGATTTTTGACCTTCGGTTTCTAGCATAGGACTGTTTTGCATACTTGGGCGCTAGGACGCTATATCATAGCGTCCTTCTAGGGCTACATGAATGATAGCCCTAGAAGGAGGCTATGATATAGCGTCCTAGCGCCCAAGTATGCAAAACAGTCCTATGCTAGAAACCGAAGATAAAAAAATCACACTTTACCTGCATAAATATTCTTGGCATCATTTTATTCAAACAGTTCAACAGACCATCTGCCTGTACGGATAGAAATATTCCTCCAAGAATGTCAAGAACAGGAGATATTTGCGGCGCAAAATCGTCTCCACGCGACGCTGACTTCACAAACACGAGGAGTAATACTCACATTTAGAACGTTCATCAACAGAGGGCGCAATTTACAGTCGCCGCGTGCACGGCCGAAATTGCGCCCTCTGTTGTTGATAAACATTCAAGACGTGCGGACAAGGTATTACTCCTCGTGTTTGTGAAGTCAGCGTCGCGTGCAGACGATTTTGCGCCGCAAATATCTCCTGTTCTTGACATTCTTGGAGGAATATTTCTATCCGTACAGAAAGATGGGCTGTTGAACTGTTTGAATAAAATGATGCCAAGAATATTTATGCAGGTAAAGTGTGATTTTTGATCTTCGGTTTCTAGCATAGGACTGTTTTGCATACTTGGGCGCTAGGACGCTATATCATAGCGTCCTTCTAGGGCTACATGAATGACTGCTCTAAAGTTCAAGGTGAGTGTTTAGTTGATATATTAAGGGAAACGGAAGATATCGGCAAGATCTTAAACGACCCTGACTTACCCTAAAGGATTCCTTCCAGCTCTAATGGCGAATCTTGAGCCTAGAGCTGGAATTTTCAAGCTAGTACTACCCATATGTTTGTTAGTCCGAGTAACTTGGACCCTTTATCGCCTTTTTTAACATTTGGACATGATCTGGCGATAGTAGGGTCCGAAACGATTGTGCGATAGAGAATGGCTTCTAATTCAATCCAAACACAAACTTCAAAATTCAACCTTACAACGGCCACCAAAATACTACATACGCCACCACCTGAACAAGTGGAGTTCCATGATCAGATAAATGTACCAAGGTTTACTTAACATCAAAATAAAAAGTGAAATTTTACCGTTTCATTCCCAGAGACCCCCGCAGAACATGTCTTTTCGCTTTCTTGTAGTCAGTACGTCGTTCGAATAGTGACCGTACCCCTCGACCATGCATGACGTCACCCTGATGCGCAGCGCCCGCATTCATCACGCGACTGTTTCGTGAGTGGTACAACGGTCGCGTTACGTGTTTGTGTGTAGATATATTGATTCGAGGTTGCACGCGCGTCAGGGGGTTTGGGGGTTTTGCATAATTTTCTTTGAGTCCATCAATTGGTCGTTAACTTATATGCGTTCCCTCAGGTTGTAATTTCAACACCCCCCCCCAGGGGTCGATTTAGAAAAAAAAAACGCATGCACTGGTGCATGTAGACCAAAAAAGTTACATGCACAAAATAAATTTTACATGCACAAAATAGTGTGCACACAAGTCATAACCCAAAAGAACAATAGGTTTGTTGTTTTCAAATGTGTATTCCTACAAATTTTCAAATGTAGCTATTACATGTATAGTGCTGTTAAGGGTATTGTTTTGCTTTGTAAATAAAATGTGTTTTTGTACAATTGTATTCGCTGTTTGTTTATTTCATCAGTGGTAATTAGCAATCTCTGACACGATCACGAGAAGACAAAGCCGAAGCCGAAGTTACGTTACTACTGTAGTATCATGTTCCACGGAAGACTGTTCGATATTTTGATACCAAAATATCGGCCCAAAATATTGCGAAATTATCGTGATGACGTCACTTTTTCCTAACCGGAAGAACGGAGGAATAATTTTTTCTTTTGATGGAAATCACCACGTGTACAGCATCATGAGATCGGGCCCACCGGGATCGGACCCGCCGGGACTGAGCTCGGTTCCACTAAAATTTAATATCAGGGCCGGCCACCGAGAGATCGCGAATCAGGCCGGGGCCCGGGGGCCGAGGCCGCGCCGGCAATCGGGGCAGGAAGGATCGGGGGCCGGGTTGATGACAACTCAGACAAGGCTTCACTTGTTGAGTAGTTGGAGTACTACGACATTTACCTTCAGTTGGCTTCCTTGCAGCACTAAAGACGAGCGTTTGTTTCTATTTTGACACTGTTGATTTATAGTAACAGCTGATAAATTATACCATGGACGCCCAAATCACCCGTGAGCTGTCAAAAACATTGTCTTGCATGTCTTGTGCACAATGCATGTGCCGCACGCATTGTCGTTTCTCAAGACGACTTTCGCTTCGTGTTAGATGCGTGTACATGCATTGTACACTGGGAATAAGACGGTGGCATTCAGTGCGGTTGCTTGCACTTGACCAAGACTACCAACAAAGCAACACGCACGCGCAGATGCGCTTTTGAGGTTGGCTTTATTGATCAATTGCTCTAACCCCAGGTCGCGGGGGCCGGGTAACAAGTCTTTTCTCAAGTCAATGTTAGCTGCGTGTACGTACATTGTACATTGGGAATAATATGGTAGCAGATCGGTTGCGGTTGTTTGCACTTGACCGAGACTACAACGATGGTAATATGCAGGCACGCACACATCATGTCGATCGTTGCTTGCAATAAATCGGGTGCGCGTTGATACGTTGTTCAACATGGGGAAATATACCAGCAGGTACGTACGTACAGGCCTAAAAAGGTACATGCACAGCGTGCACGTTGTATCAGAGGTTTACGTGCACAGAGGAAAAAGTACATGCACCAGTGCATGCGTGCACCCGTCTAAATCGAACACTGCACCCCCCCCCCACAAAAAAAAAAATATATATAAATTGTAAACACACACCCCCCCCAAAAAAGAAAATTTAAATGTGCTTTAATTTTATGTTAAATCTCAGGCAGATGGGCAGATACACCAGATACTTGTAATTAAATTAAGATCAAGCAGTTTGATCTTCATTAACAAAATTACAACCGCCCCCAATAATAAAACGCAACAGAACAATACGAAACAGTCGCCGGCATAAACAGGTTGTCGCGCGACGCATGCGGGCGCTGCGCATCAGGGTGACGTCATGCACGGTCGAGGGGTACGGTCACTATTCGAACTACGTACTGACTACAAGAAAGCGAAAAGACATGTTCTGCGGGGGTCTCTGGGAATGAAACGGTAAAATTTCACTTTTTATTTGGATGTTAAGTAAACCTTGGTACATTTATCTGATCATGGAACTCCACTTGTAGTCCGGCAGACAGAGGGGTGAACCGTGTTTCGTTGGATATATAATGTTTTTTTGCATAATCTAAGCAAGGAGGCCATACTTTTTAAGAATTTGAATGATGACATCATCTCAGGGTTGGGCAATTTTGGATATCAATTATTTATGTTTTTATTTATATTTTATCAATACACACGGTGTATTCACAGTTAAAACAAACAAAAAACTTACAAATGTTAATATGGATGTCCCACATTTACCTGTTAAGATGCATAAAACATAATAGCCTTTAAAAACTGGATGAATTGGTTGAGGTGTGGTTAGGGTGTGGCCTAGGGCGTGGATGGGGGTGTGTTGGGGGCGTGGCTAGGGCGTAAACACGTTGAAATCCATTTTAACATTATTAACCCACACACTTGAGGTCAATCCAATTACATGTATATGTAGCATTAAACATGAGTTTCTAAGAAAGGATATTAGGGCTACATTGGGGGCGTGGCTTGAGGAGATAAGTGTTGAATCAAATGTTACCTGACCAAACTTTCAGGTTAAATATAAGAAGTGTCATAATTATGTTGATTTTTAACTTATTAAAATGGTTGATGAGGTACAATGTATTAAGTCTGTGTGTACGTGTGTGCACATGTGTACGCATTCATCCCGAGAACAGGGAGCAAAATAATGATGTAAGAGGACAATGGGGTGTTCGAATCGAGGACGATCCTCGATTCGAAGACGTGTACAAAACTAATGGGAGAGTATTAACAAAAGAGGAACAATGGGAAGTCCTTGATTTACACCATACACACACATATGGGTGTGCCCCTGTAGTGGGTTAGGCTATACGAGAGAGGACTTGGGACAATGGGGGATTAGGGATAAAAATGACACCGAAGACTTGGGCCGAGTCCTCGGGAGAATTTCGTGTACAAACCTTATGGGAGCTGTTCGGAAAAAGTTAAAAGTACAAACAAAAGGAACAAAAGAAGGGTTCCATTCATGGTCCTCATAAGTATAGGAAAACGCACATGGGTGTGTGTGTGTGTTTTTTGGGGGATGGGACTATTTTGTTTTAACAAATTATTAGGCTGAATGTTCACTACAACTAAAGTGTTCATTGAAATATTTCTCAGTCCAAGTACAATATTACAAGTAGAAGAGTTTTTCGGTGCAGAAATACACTGTACTTTAAAAGTGAAAACTTTCCTTGTGAGCATGATTGGTTTACTTACTTCACCACTCAAAATTTATTTTTTAACATCCCACTAAAGGTTTCTCTTATCACAGGAAAGTCCTTAAAAAACAAAGGAAGTTTTACTGACCAACTGACCCATAAAAATGAAATTGGCCTTTAAAAAACACAATCTGTAATCATTGTCCTAAAAAAATGCAAGCTAAATTAAGAAAAAAACTGCCAAAAAAGCAACCTCTTATATATCCGGTTAATGCACACCATTTTCAATTTCAGTTAAATTACAAAGTAGTGCATCATGCAACTTCTGATTTAAACTTATTCATCATTGTTGTCTTCGTCCAAATCTACAACTGTATTAGTAAGGTCATTGCAGCAAGTAGCATCTCCTTTGCAGGAACAGAAGATGGTGCATGGCAGCCTTGCTTTGTTGCATCCACATCTCATCAACTTGCAAGGAGTGTCACTCACACAAGAACACTTGATCAATTTCAGCAAAGTGTTGTTTTGTTTATTGGGAGGGGGCGTAATCATACATGCAGACTATGTGTTACGATTTTGAGTCAATGTGATAGAACTTTTGTTTCAGGGCCTTGGTTAACCGATTGTTCATTTTAGTTGAACTTTTTGCTCTTTACAAGATGAAGTGCTTTTTAAATTTTGAAAATAGCAAGAAAGAAAGAACCGGTGTGTGCAGGCAAAATTCAAAGAGTGATCAGTTTATCATATTTTTTTGATCATCTCAGGAAATAGCCTCCGTGAGTCAGAGTTTGTTTAGGGGGTAGGGAGGGTGGGGGTTGTTAAAGGCATCAACAAAATCTCTCTTTCCATTCCATTTCTATTTGTGGGAAGGTTGGAGGAAGAAAGATTCTGTTGAGCAAGGTCTCATTATCGGTTTTTACGTAAGTGACTGGTCTTGTAGAAATTGTTTTGTATATATATTTATGAATAGGTTGGTGGGTATGCCAGCCGTGTGGATGTGTGACTGACCCAGCCAAAGCGTAATTTCTTTCTTTATTTTTAAATTGGAATACGCTTCGAGGGAGTCAGTTTTAGCCACTATTTCTGCAAGATGCCAGTCCCGGTATGTGCTGGCTACGTTAGAAGAATAATCAGTTGATTCTTTGATGGATCATTCTAAGACGTA
Source organism: Hippasteria phrygiana (assembly GCA_037893225.1). Lineage (NCBI taxonomy): Eukaryota > Metazoa > Echinodermata > Asteroidea > Valvatida > Goniasteridae > Hippasteria > Hippasteria phrygiana. The sequence continues at coordinate 783,366 of JAZGUH010000383.1, forward strand.
GCCGCAGCGAGTCCGAACTTATCTGGGAGAGGGGGGGGGGGGGAGAATTGTAAAGTCATCATCAACAAAGCCGATCCTCATTCTTCCTTGTTTTTTCTAAAATAATTACCACCATAATACATTGGTGAAAGTTGGAGGATGAGCGACTTTGTTGGTGGTGCTCTTCTATTTAATAGTTTTATATTGGTGACTGGTCTGCAGAAACTGTTTTTGTGTACAATGTATAATTCCGCTGGTTGGTATGCCAGCCGTGTGGCTATACAATCGACTCACCCAGAGCGTGGTTATTAATCATTTCTTATCTGTGGAGCACGCTTCTTGGGAGTCGGTTTATGGCCACTGTTTCTGCAGAGTGTCAGTCAGCGGGTTAGTTTTGTGGCACTGTCAATACACCAAACGGCCAGGGGCCAAATATTTATGTCTTTCCCAGAGAGCGGGAGTTTCAAAAACTCGTCTCTGGTCTTGGCCAGCTAAGACATGTTTGTGCGTAACAACATGTGGCTTCTTGTTTTAATTTACTCAATGACTTAGTTTGTACCCAGACTCACACAAGATTGCATAGCACACACTGTACTAGAGGGCATCAGACTGATCAATCTTTGTGCTCTTTCACAACTTTAAATTAGTATAATATGTTTTTGTCATAAAACAAATATTTTTGAAAACTTTTTCTACACTAAAAAACAAACCAATACACTTTTTGATTTTTATTTGTGTAATTTAATAGAGCCTTATAGCAAAAAACTTGAACGAAACTTTATTTGCAACATAAACAATTCAGAAAGAATAAACAGCGCCACCAATAGTTGTAAAAAGTTCCACAGCTAATGGATTTCTGATCAAAATTGTTGAAGGAAATTTTCACTTATATCTCAAAATGCCCAAACTTCACCGAAGGTCACCCTGCAGATTCTGATTCTCCATGGTCTACAGAACAGGAATCTATCCAAACATATTATATATCCTCCAAAACAAGGTTCAGGTAAAAAGTGGCATTTGGCTGCCGGACTATTGTTCAGGTAGGCAGATTCATGAAAATTTTAAGTTGCTTCAATACTTTTAAATGTTATATCACTGGAAAGAGTAACAATTTAGAAATAAAATGAGGGGTCATTGGTCATGATAGGGTAACCCTATGCAAAGTTACGGAGTTTTGTTGATTTAAATTTTTGGTCATTTAGTGTACAATTTCAGGCTAAAAAGTTGTGACGCATCATGGAGGTATAGGACGCATTAACTACATACATGTACCTGTGTACATGTATCAAGGAAACTTGCTCTCTGCATACGGTATCAATTGCCTCATTTTGTTTTCATCAATTTGTTAGGAATACAGAAATAATTTACAATTAAAAAACACAACAATTATTTGCCAATAAATGATTAAATAAAACGAAAATATAAGCTTTTAAGCATGAATCCCAAGCATCGATAGGAATACTACAGCGCGTGTTCGCGCTCACCGAATACGCAAACAACTGTTTTCCAATAGACTTTACATTCAGTCTTGAATTTACCGTAGTTCGTGCACACACACGCACACACAAAAGTACACTGGATCATCACGGACTAGAACATATCTATGGAACGCAATCTACGGAACGTAGTGAGAATTTAGTTGCACGTTGGCCCGCTGCTTCTACAGTGCCCGCGCAATGTGTAAATCAAATCGTTGTACTTCTTGACAAATTCTCTATACGTCATGGCCCGCGTTCCGTCAAATAGTCCTAGGCCATGTGCAGCTGGCTGGCGGACGTATACACGGCGCATTAAGTATCATGCATCCTCTGAACTGACTATTGTTTTTCGCATTAAAAATGCATGCATTATTGCACAAATAAACAAAACGAACAACAAAATAATTTGGTTTGTCCTGTTTTATAAAATTGCATTGGATATCAAATTCCACCCGTGCGTGATACCCCGATTCTTCAAGTCAAAATGCCGAAACCGGCGATTTTTATTTTTTTAATTTTCCTCCCGGTAATTTCCCGTCGGTTGTTACCGTTTATCCGATACAGTTTTTGTCGAGTGACAGAATGTTTTTAAGATGAACACAATGTGGTGTATCCAATTAGTGACACTAGAACATCGAAAGATTACCCCTTATGTTAGAATTTTACACTCAAAGTTAGACAAGGAAATCGTCAAAATGTACTGAAATTCAGCTGGCCGTATATAAACAAGGAAAGGTCTTCTGTCGTTGATTTTTTTTTTATCGACTGCAGAAATCCCTGATCAATAAAATGGCGACCAGAAAAACTTTGAAGCCTCATCACCGTAACCAGGAAATAGTAATTACTCCGCCTATGCGTTTTTCACGAGTACGGTTGGGAGTCGACGAACTTTCGGCCGGTCACTAGCGCGCGACAGAAAATCAGTTTCGCAAATAGCGCCGCCAACGACGGTTCGCGTGAATCTGCCTAGTTCAGGTGGTGGCGTATGTAGTATTTTGGTGACCGTTGTAAGGTTGAATTTTGAAGTTTGTGTTTGGATTGAATTAGAAGCCATTCTCTATCGCACAATCGTCTTGGACCCTACTATCGCCAGATCATGTCCAAATGTTAAAAAAGGATTAGGCTGTTTCATTGATTATTTTTAAAGAGCCCCAGCTTCTTGATTTGTACACCTGTGTGTAGAGGAAACCTTCAAAGGCATTATACAATTTGAATTTTTAAAATCGGACTTGTGGTTATGACTATATTACAGTTTTAATGAGCCTAGTTGGCCCCATTTTGGGGACAATTCTAGATCGGCAATTCTTATGTTTTTCTTTATCTTTTAGACGGCTCAGGTTTTGTACACACCATATGGAAAAATAAATGAAACCCTTTTTTACCAATTACTTTCATAATAAACGGTTATAAACCTTTTATTCACATTAATTTGCCACTGATTGAAACATGAATTATTAAATGCAATACAATGCATGAAAAAACGAAGTTAATTAACACTAATTAACACTAATTAACACCAATTAACACCAATTAACACAAGTAAGTAAAAGATACAATAATGCCAAGGCATGGTGATATTTCTAATAAAGTAATGAAAGACATGGATTTGTAATTGTTTTGTTATAGACTGAGTGGATAATTAATTCTATAAAAGAAAATATGTTTCCTATTCCTGCCAACACATTTTTAGAGTTGTGTTACAGACTAAGTCTTTTCCCATTCTGTAGAGATACAAACACTGAAACAATCAAGCTGATGATCCGAAAACACAAAAGTATTTAAATTCACTAAAATTCACTAATTGTTATACATAAGTAAGTGAGAAAAGTGGGGAAAAACCATTGACAACGTGTATAGAATTGCAACACGGCATGCACAGTAACATAACAAAAATACCGCACAGCTGGTACTACGCGCGATGTGCACCAAACAATTCATGGCGCACGTGCGGTGACCCGTGAATGTGGCCCCATTCATTTGTACATACGCGACGGTCCCGACTGAGTCGTACATTCCCTTAAAAAAAATCATCCGTTTTTCACATTTCGCATCTTAAAACTGAAACTTTATCAAAATATATTCCTGAACAATATACAAATGTGCATACCTTGTCTCCAGCCATTGTGTGGAGTCCTTCTAGGCGGAATTGTATCAAGAAAAACGTATTGACATCGTTCGACTGAAAACCACGTTGAAAATTTTGGAGACATCCGGGACTTTTAGACTTTTGTTTCAGCTTGATGGTGACGTCAAAATCGTCACAAGCATAGCATTAAGAGCATCACGCGATCGACTTTATGCAGCTTCGGCCATTTTCGGCTCTGGGCCGAAGCGTTCCGATTTCGCTGACCCTCCCACGCACGGATTGTTTACAGTTTGTTTACGCACGAGACAATGCGGCGCCAGTGGCGCTCTCGCGGGCAGATGGCGCGCATTTTAAACGATAACTTCAGAACGGTACGTCCGATTGCATTCATTTTTGGGGAATATTACCGTAAGATATCATGTATTACTCCCTGAATACTTCTGTTTTATTACTTGTTTTGTTTGTTAGTTATGATTTTACAAAAATGTTTATCGTGTGCGGTTACGTTTTGTTTGTCCCCTGGGAATTGACACGCGTGAAGGTCCAAGTTACTCGGACTGTGTGTGGTGAGAACTTCAAATTTTTCAATAATTCGTGCGGTGGGGTAGCGCTATCTGGACCGCGGTTTTAACGGTCTGGCTGTGTTCTCTACCTTCTTAACTATTCCAAACTGCTAGCGGCTTGTCATCTTACTCACCATTTTCCGAAATATTGGACATTAAACTTGGACTCCATAGTCTTGCGTGCTGACGATTTCAACTGGTATCGGCCATTTTAAAATGACGTCACTGGGTTCGAAACGGCTTGCCGACGGCTGTTTGGTGAGAGCACAGCTAGCTTATCACGATTTCAGTGGAACATCTCGCGCGAAGTTCGTGATAAACTGTGCTCTCATCGAACAGCCGTCGGCAACGAACCCAGTGACGTCATATACTTGGGTCATGTGGTCATATCAAAATGGCTACCACCGGTTGAAATCGTTAGCACGCAAGACTATGGAGTCCAAGTTTTATGTCCAATATTTCGGAAAATGGTGAGTAAGATGACAAGCCGCTAGCAGTTTGGAATAGTTAAGAAGGTAGAGAACACAACCAGACCGTTAAAACCGCGGTCCAGATAGCGCTACCCCATCCCACCGCACGAATTGTTGAAGTTCTCACCACACAAACTGTTATGTTTTGGGTAGAACTTACTCCTAGAACTATGAGGTTCCTGACATGAACCTCATAGGAAGACGCCGATTTTTCCCATAGGCTAGTACAGCAAGAATAAGAACGTCATTTCCATGCAACACGAGTCTACATTTTTCGCCGTGAATTACTTCATGGCTGCCCCCCCAAAAAATAATATGCCGCATTTACCTCCTCACCTCGGTTGCGCCAAGTCAATTTTCGCCTGAAACGGGTCCAATTTGCGGGAAAAAAAGAAAAGAAAAATGCAGTCGTTCCGAAGCGATCACACACGCACACCATCGATTAAGCCGCACACACGAAGCTCCTGTTTTGCGGGGGGCCGTGGGTCGGTCAAGTCATGATTATTCATCGAAAATTCGAAGCGCGGTACGGCAGGCAACTGCCGCGTGTCCGTTATATACCGTCTGCATGCATTGCCTGTCGTCGCAGACGGTATATAACGGACACGCGGCAGTTGCCTGCCGTACCGCGCTTCGAATTTTCGATGAATAATCATGACTTGACCGACCCACGGCCCCCCCGCACATTACCCGGCTGGATGCATGCTGGGATATCTTACAGGAGCTAGCTTCGTGTGTGCGGCTTAATCGATGGTGTGCGTGTGTGATCGCTTCGGAACGACTGCATTTTTTTTTCTTTTTTTCCCGCAAATTGGACCCGTTTCAGGCGAAAATTGACTTGGCGCAACCGAGGTGAGGAGGTAAATGCGGCATATTATTTTTTTGGGGGGCAGCCATGAAGTAATTCACGGCGAAAAATGTAGACTCGTGTTGCATGGAAATGACGTTCTTATTCTTGCTGTACTAGCCTATGGGAAAAATCGGCGTCTTCCTATGAGGTTCATGTCAGGAACCTCATAGTTCTAGGAGTACCCTAGAACTATGGGGTTCCGACAGGAACCCCATAGGAAGACGCCGATTTTTCCCATAGGCTAGTACAGCAAGAATAAGAACGTCATTCCCATGCAACACGTTTCTACATTTTTCGCCGTGAATTACTTCATGGCTGCCCCCAAAAATAATAATATGCCGCATTTACATCCTCACCTTGCTTGCGCCAAGTAAATTTTCGCCTGAAACGGGTCCAATTTGCGGGAAAAAAATGACAAAAATTTGCAGTCGTTCCGAAGCGATCACACACACACACCATCGAGGAAGCCGCACACACGAAGCTCCTGTTTTGCGGGGGGGCCGTGGGTCGGTCAAGTCCTGATTATTCATCGAAAATTTGAAGTGCGGTACGGCAGGCAACTGCCGCGTGTCCGACGACAGGCAATGCATGCAGACGGTATATAACGGACACGCGGCAGTTGCAGTGTTCGATTTAGACGGGTGCACGCATGCACTGGTGCATGTACTTTTTCCTCTGTGCACGTAAACCTCTGGTACAACGTGCACGCTGTGCATGTACTTTTTTAAGCCCGTACCTGCTGTTATATTCCCCATGTTGTTGAACAACGTATCACAACGCGCACCCGATTTATTGCACGCAACGATCGACATGATGTGTGCGTGCCTGCATATTACCATCGTTGTAGTCTCGGTCAAGTGCAAACAACCGCAACCGATCTGCTACCATATTATTCCCAATGTACAATGTACGTACACGCAGCTAACATTGACTTGAGAAAAGACTCGTTAACCCGGCCCCCGCGACCTGGGGTTAGAGCAATTGATCAATAAAGCCAACCCCAAAAGCGCATCTGCGCGTGCGCGTTGCTTTGTTGCTAGTCTTGGACAAGGGCAAGCAACCGCACTGAATGCCACCGTCTTATTCCCAGTGTACAATGCATGTACACACATCTAACACGAAGCGAAAGTCGTCTTGAGAAACGACAAACGCGTGCGGCACATGCATTGTGCACAAGACATGCAAGACAATGTTTTTAACAGCTCACGTGTGATTTGGGCGTCCATGGTATAAATTTTCAGCTGTTACTAATCAACAGTGTCGAAATAGAAACAAACGCTCGTCTTTCTAGTGCCGCAAGGAAACCAACTGAAGGTAAATGTCGTATTGTACTCCAACTACTCAAGTGAAGCCTTGTCATCAACCCGGCCCCAGATCCTTCTTGCCCCGATTGCCGGCCCGGCCCCCGGCCCGATTCGCGATCTCTCGGTGGCGATGGCCGGCCCTGATATTAAATTTTAGCGGAACCGAGCTCAGTCCCGGCGGGTCCGATCCCGGTGGGCCCGATCTCACGATGCTGTACACGTGGTGATTTCCATCAGGTATTTAAAAAGAAAAATTATTCCTCCGTTCTTCCGGTAAGGAAAAAGTGACGTCATCACGATAATATCGCGATATTTTTGGGCTGATATTTCGCCGGTATCAAAATATCGAACAGCCTTCTGACACCGTGGAACATGATACTACAGTAGTAACGTAACTTCGGCTTCGCCTTCTCGCGATCGTGTCAGAGATTGCTAATTACCACTGATGAAATAAACAAACATCGAATACCAATTGTACAAAAACACATTTTATTTACAAAGCAAAACAATACCCTTAACAGCACTATACATGTAATAGCTACATTTGAAAATTTGTAGGAATACACATATTTTAAAACAAAAAATATGTCTACCTATTGTTCTTTTGGGTTATGACTTGTGTGCACACTTTTTTGTGCATGTAAAATTTATTTTGTGCATGTAACTTTTTCGGTCTACATGCACCAGTGCATGCGATTTTTTATTTCTAAATCGACCCCTGGGCAGTTGCCTGCCGTACCGCGCTTCAAATTTTCGATGAATAATCATGACTTGACCGACCTACGGCCCCCCCGCAAAACAGGAGCTTCGTGTGTGCGGCTTCCTCGATGGTGTGCGTGTGTGATCGCTTCGGAACGACTGCAGATTTTTGTCATTTTTTTCCCGCAAATTTGACCCGTTTCAGGCGAAAATTGACTTGGCGCAAGCAAGGTGAGGATGTAAATGCGGCATATTATTATTTTTGGGGGCAGCCATGAAGTAATTCACGGCGAAAAATGTAGAAACGTGTTGCATGGGAATGACGTTCTTATTCTTGCTGTACTAGCCTATGGGAAAAATCGGCGTCTTCCTATGGGGTTCCTGTCGGAACCCCATAGTTCTAGGGGTATGTTTTGGGTAGGACGTAGCTTGAAAATTCCAGCTCTAGGCCCAAGATTCGCCATTAGAGCTGGAAGGAATCCTATAGGGTAGGTCGGGGTCATTTAAGATTTTGCCGATATCTTCCGTTTCCCTGAATATATCGACTAAACACTCACCTTGAACTGTAGAGCAGTCATTCATGCAGCTTTTGATCCCCTCAAAATGAGAATATGATCAAGTTAAACCCGAAAAACAAATACATTTTTCGTGCAAATCGGTGCATGCACAAACCAGCTGTGTACAAAGTAATGGAGCGGATTTTTGAACATGAACGATGTTTCCGATCGATTATCGGCCAGCGGCACAACGCGTGCCTCGGGGCTCGATATCCAACGGCTGTTTGCTGAAATACTGACAGTGATCAGGAAACAGCCGCTGGATATCGAGCCCCGAGGCGCGCGTTGTGCCGCTGGCCGATAATCGATCGGAAAACATCGTTCATGTTCAAAAATCCGCTCCATTACTTTGTACACAGCTGGTTTGTGCATGCACCGATTTGCACGAAAAATTCATTTTTTTTTTCGGGTTTAACTTGATCATATTCTCATTTTGAGGGGATTAAAAGCTGCATGAATGACTGCTCTACAGTTCAAGGTGAGTGTTTAGTTGATATATTCAGGGAAACGGAAGATATCGGCAAGATCTTAAACGACCCTGACTTACCCTATAGGATTCCTTCCAGCTCTAATGGCGAATCTTGAGCCTAGAGCTGGAATTTTCAAGCTAGGTAGGACGTTACTACTACTAGTCCGAGTAACTTGGACCCTTTATCGCCTTTTTTAACATTTGGACATGATCTGGCGATAGTAGGGTCCAAGGTGATTGTGCAATAGAGAATGACTTCTAATTCAATCTAAACAAAAAATTCAAAATTCAACCTTACAACGGCCACCAAAATACTAGCTTGAAAATTCCAGCATAAACAGGTTGTCACGCGGTGCATGCGGGCACTGCGCATCAAGGTGACGTACGTCATGTAAGGTCGAGGAGTCGCTATTTGAACTCCAAGAAAGCGAAAAAACATGTTCTGCTGGGGTCTCTGGGAATTCAACGGTAAAATTTCACTTTTTATTTGGATGTTAAGCAAACCTTGGTACATTCATCTGATCATGGAACTCCACTTGTTCAGATGGTGGCGTATCTAGTATTTTAGTGGCCGTAGTAAGGTTGAATTTTGAATTTTTTGTTTGAATTGAATTAGAAGCCATTCTCTATCGCACAATCGCCTTAGACCCTACTATCGCTAGATCATGTCCAAATGTTAAAAAAGGCGATAAAGGGTCCAAGTTACTCGGACTAGGTAGGACGTGTGGCTAAGGATCAGCCCGATGTCAAATCCGCCAGCCACACTGGTGGGGCTAGCCGTGTTGCAACTGTGCAGTGCCAAACATGTCAAAATAATAAGCTGGTTTAACGTTCAGTTGCTTACTTAAGTTAAGAAGACAACATTAAGCTACGTGCATTAGCACCCTAGCCAAAGTAAACTAACAAACTTCATTCACTTACTTCATTAACTTCACTTCATTAACTTACCATCAAAAACAGGAATTAAGTCTTCAAATCCCCAAGGCTCAGTCTTTCCTGTACAGCGTCCATGTTGGTTCTATATATGTGACCCGCTCTGCAAAAAGGGCACATATGTTGCAAAATTTGAAAATAGTGTTTTATATATAGCTGGAAAGGCCATTTTATAAGCTTTCATATGGTATATGTCTCAGGTCTGTAGCATTTTGCAATCACGAGATATTTGGAAATTTGCATGTTTGTTTTCAGGAATTTCTTTAACCCTAACCCTCCAGGGTATTTTGGCTAGAAACCCTGCCAGACGCATCAGATTGCATACTTTGTCACATTGACTTGTGTGCAGAGTGCAGCAAGGTCAAGCTGTCACCACAAATGCACTGTGCTGCGCCTGGCAGGGTTAGGGTTAAATGACTTAACCCTAACCCTGCCAGACGCAGCACAGTGCATCTGTGCTGACAGCTCCACTTTGCTGGACTCTCCACACAAGTCAATGTGACAAAGTATGCAATCTGATGCGTCTGGCAGGGTTCTAGCCAAAATACCCTGGAGGGTTAGGGTTAAGGAGAAACAAGCCATTTAAAAAAAAAAAAAAGCAAAGCAATAGATGGAAGCACTCGACAAAAACACATTCTTTTTCCAACTTTATTCACTGAAATCAAAGATTTTGGTCATGAAATTATGAATAATATAGGTACCCAAGATGCAAAAAATTCCCTCCCTTTAAAATCACTTGTTTGAAGAATTGTTTACCCTCTCCACATTGAACTGCCCATAACTCGTAAAAGCATACAGCGACTTATGTGCCCTTTTTGCAGAGCGTGTCAGATATTACGCTTCTCATACAGTACATACGGTACATGTACATCGTGTACATTTATGTACGCTAGGCGACCGCGGCGCATGCTTGGATGACACGTAAATTGGGTAAAACTTTCCACGTGCGCCTGTTTACCCATGTAGCCATGGTAATTTTGTACCACTCATTGGGGAACTATTACTCTATTTTTGTACAATTTAGCTCTATATAAGAGGAACTAATACTTTTAACCTTTTGCAAGGTAATAAGTGACCTTTCAGCTGGGCTGCTAGATTTTGTACCCATCGTTTGGTACGAATTAACCTTTTGAATGTGTACCAAATGTAACACAAGGAGATGGAACCAAATTCAACATGGTACCTCCATTAAACTCATCAATGTCCTCTCTCAACAGTGTCAAACTACACTTCAGAACCTCCAGCAGATTATTGCCCACCTCGACTCGGAACTTAGATCCAGTTGTTCTGACACCAGATACAGTAAATTCCATTATGAGATTGATAAGAGCATATCTAACTTTGACTCTGTTCTGCTTAACAGGAGAAACAAGAAGATTGGTGGCTTGCTTACCAAGCAACATCAACGTAGACAGAGACGCTTCAGACGCCCCAGGCCCCAGTCTACACCACCACCCCAATCCAATACTGTAGTTAACCTTTCTTCCTCATCCATATCTGACGCTGAACAGCCAAGATCTCACGGAATACTACCGTAGGATCTGTCTCCGAGAGTTTTTCCTTGATTCTGACCGATGTGACCCAGAACCGTTCCGTGTCAAAAGTACCTGGGTACCCCCCAAGAATCGTGTACCAGCCCTCGAGACTTATGTTCAAGTTGTCAGTTCTCAAGTCACTAACCCTGATAACTTTGTCCACAGAACTCATGACAATCTCCGCAGAGAGAAGCGCTTGGCATTGAATGCCTTGCCCTCCCGTACTGATATCATCATCAAGCCGGCCGACAAAGGTTCAGCTGTGGTCATCATGGATCGTCATCAGTACATTGACGAGGCCCACCGCCAGTTGAACAATCATACTAACTACATCTGCCTTGACTCTGACCCCATAGGTACATTCTCTCAAGAGATACAACAGGTGCTGGACGATATGCGATCACGTGACCAGCTGTCTAAGAAAGCTCATAAATTTCTCTCTCCCTCTCACTGTAGGACTGCCAGATTTTATCTCCTTCCAAAGATTCACAAGGCTGGCAACCCCGGTAGGCCCATTGTCTCTGGTAATAGTTCACCAACAGAACGTATCTCCCTGTTTATTGACAGTTTTCTCAAACCCCTCGTTCCACAGATGCCATCATACATCCATGACACCCAAGACTTCCTGCGCAAGCTGGAAGGAATCAAGAACAAGATTCCCAGCACAGCCATCATTGGGACTTTTGACGTCTCATCCCTGTACACCAACATCCCCCACGAGGAGGCTATTCGTGCTTGTTCCTCGGCCCTGGCCAAGGCAGGACACACAACCCCACCCATCAGTGATATTGGCACCCTCATGAGACTTGTACTAACCAAGAACAATTTTTCCTTCCTAGGTAAACACTATCTACAGGTACATGGTACAGCCATGGGCACTCGCATGGCCCCCTCCTTTGCATGCCTCTTCATGGGCGACCTCGAAGAGCGCATGCTTGCCTCAGCACCATGTCGCCCCTGGGTATGGTGGAGATATATTGACGATGTATTTTTCATTTGGACCAGTGATCAGGACAGTCTGGAGACTTTCATTAACCCTCCTACTATTTGACCATACAAAACCTTACAAAATTTTTAAATCCAAATTTTGCCATAGCATTAACACACACGTGGCAAAACCATACAGTGTAATGCTATAGCAAGCTTATTGACATGGCAAAACCATACGCATGGTTTTGTATGGTAAGTATGCTTCACTGTGGTGTACAATGTATGCCGAATGGTTTTGTATGGTAAACATGCTTCACTGTGGTGTACAATGTATGCCAAATGGTTTTGTGTGGTGAATATACTTCATTGTGGCTTATCAACAGACTACATATTTTGGGGCTATGGTGAGTTACATATAATGTATAACACTATGCTGGGGGCTTTGTTTTATATTTGCACTATCTGGACTGCTTTGTTTTACATGCTAGATGGAGTGGGTCCAATGTTGCTCTTTGATTTCTGTGGTGTTTTAGTTGTGTTTTTTTGGGCTCAGTTTATTCATGGAGAAAAGAATTTTCTGCATGAATCATTCATCATTGCCTTTGTTAATTTTATTGTTTTAACAGAGTATAAGATTGGTTTGTTCTTTTGACTGTTTGTGTTTGTTTCCCTTTTGTTTATATTTATTTGTGTCTTGTTTCTTGTTTCTTTTTTTGGGGGGTGATGGGATGGGCAAGCTCATATTTTCTTTTTAATAATTCAAGAAAGAAAGGAAACTGACTGGGTAAATTTGAAATAAATATTAGTTTGAACAAAGGCTTTCATCTCCTTATTCGTCCTGAACTTTGCATCTTCAATCCTGCTCGCTGTCCTCCTCTTGTCTCTTCTGTAGGCTGTCATCTCAAAAATAATTCAAGAAAGAAAGGAAACTGACTGGGTAAATTTAAAATAAATATTAGGTTGAACAAAGCCTTATTTCATCTCTTATTTATCCTGAACGTATACATGTATGTATCTTCCATCCTGCTCGCTGTCCTCCTCTCGTCTCTTCTGTAGGCTGTCATCTCCAAAATGTGACACTTCATCACATTCATCCTTCCTCTTCTTGTTGGTTAGGCCGAATGATACTTGAGAAAGCATCCAGCTCTGCATAGATGTATGTTGCAGGCCCTACATCCTGTACGTGTAACAACAGGGTGTCCGCGGGGTGTCTTCTTCTTGTCTCTGCGGCACTGGATGCACATTTTGGGGTTCTTGTCGGGCATCCTTATGCACAGATGGTTGGAGCAGTTGGCTGCCAACACTGGTGGAAGAGAGATGGGCTGGAATGCAGGGGTTCCTTGGGCAAACCCACCGATAAGACTCGTGGCAATTCCAACTGTAAACATCCGGTGGCTTACCGGTGTGCCTGATTTATCCTCTATGTTAGCTTTGTAGCAGAGCCAGGCGTTGACACGGGCGACGTCGAGAAGGAAATACAATATTTTCCTCCACCATGCCATGGACTGGCGGCTGCAGGACTGGTAGGATCTATACTGGTCAGCCTTGTCAACGCCACCCATGAACCTGGTGTAGTCCATGGCATGGGGAGGAGCAGGAACATCTTTCTTGGATGCCACTTTTTCTCCCTGCTCTCGGATACTTCTGCTGAGGTAGTGTGTCGCCCGGTCCCGGTATCCCTGATGGCAGGTTGACAGTAGGCTCATCACTTTGGTGTCTCGCCAAAGGACCATCGTCATCTGTCCCTGTTGTCGTGAGAAGATTGTCCCTCTGGGCATCTTGTGCATCCGGTGAATCTGGCGGTGCTTTGATGGGTTTATCTGCTCTTTCACGCTGAAGTCATCGGCCAGTCCCTTTTGAGGATCTTTTCACAGCACCGCACAGATACATCTTCTTCTGCAGCAATTCTTTGGCTAGGGCAGGTGATGTGTACAGCCTATCGCAGTAAAGCTGATGATACCGACCATAGAAGGGCTGTGCCATAAGCAGGGAAAGATCTTTCATCTTGATGCCAGACTCCGAGTGTACCTTCATGTTAAGGAGGTAACCCGATCTGGATTCGCAGATGGCATATATTTTGAAGCCAACCTTGGTCGGCTTCAGGGGCATGAAAAATCGCTTGACGTTGGCCTTGGTCCCTTTATACTTAATCATTGCTTCATCCAGTGAAAGCTCCTTCCGGGGGTTGAAGTTGTCCAGGCAGTTTTTACCGACTGTGTCCCAAATGAGCTGGAGATGGTACAAAGGATGAGTCTTCATGTACATGTAGCGATCTTTCCTGCTCCTGATGGTATTTGGCCCTTTTTGTGGATTTGTGCATGCCAGGACTTCGGAAAGCAGGTAGAACCTAGCTCTGGTCATGGTGGAGGATACCAGGTTGTTTCTGAGGCCTGGGTGCACAGACCAGTCATCCTCCGCATTTATGTTGGAGTGTACTCCTTGAAGAAGTCTTATGCCGACCCATGCTCGCATTTCTTCTGGTGTAGTTGGCTTGGAGAGTTTGGCACCTGCTTGCATGTTAGTGTAGCGGGACATGTTTGAAAACAAAGAGAGGGGGAAAAATTACAAAAATACTCCAGGGGGTCGTCATCATCTGGGCGTGGAAATGTTGGTCCATAAGGTTTGGGCCCTTTAAACTTGTGCACATGAATTTTCTCCAAGTCTCTTGTCCACCCATGGCAGTCGCTTGGATGAGGCGGGTCTTCAGGATCATGGGGCCGGTCTGGGTTGGCATCTGAATCCGGTTCAACGACGATGGGCCTTCGACCTCTGGCTACAGCTTGTGGTGGCGCACCATCATCTGAGGACGAGTCTGTGAAAAATGGCTCATTCTCTGGTTCTGATGATGATGCATCACCTTCAGATGGCAGATAGTAGAGACAGTCGTCTTCATCACTGGTGTGAGTGGTGTCACTGAAGTCCACGTCTTCCTCCTCGTCTGTGTCTGTATCTGTTGACTGTGGGGACTGCAGTGGTCTTCTCCTCATATCCTTCTGTCTCCTCTTTTCCTTTCGCCTTTCCGCCTCCATCTGCTTCTCCAGCTTGCGTTTCTGTTCCGCCTTTCTGTATTTCTTCTCTTCCTTTCGTCTTCTCTTCTCCTCCTTCTGTCGCTGTTTATCCTCCTTCCTCTCTTTTTCCTTTTGCTGCTGTCTCTTCTCTTCTTCCAACTGTTGTCGTTTCTTGTCTCTCTGTCGTCTTCTCTTTTCCTTCTTTCGTTGCTCCCCTCCTTGTGTCTCCTTAGTCTCTCTTCCCTCATCACTCTGCTCATTTTCCTTTTCATCCTCCACATCCTGTTGTCTCATTCCATATTCCTCCTGCTCCTCAATATCTTCATCTTCCTCCCCATCCTCGTCCTGTTGTCTCTCCTCTTCTTCCCCCTCCTGTCTGCTTTCATTTTCCTCCGCTCCCTCCTCATCATCACTGCTTCTCTCCTCTTCCTCCTGCTCTTTCATCCTTTTCTCTTTGGGACCAAGCCTGCAAAATCAAGTTTTAAAAGTATTATACTATTATTTATTTGCTTCAAGTTCGGAGGGCCTGACGATTCAATCCTAGCATGATCTTTCTCAAATGCTAAACAAAATAGGAACAAGTACATGTTCTTGTTCCCGTGTCATTGATCTTGTTAGGATTAAAATGTCAGTCCCCCTAACTTTAACCGTACTAAGCCTGTGGGGAGGGGTATGTTTTGTATTTTAATTGTTATTTTTAATTGATTATTTTTAATTGATAAAACCAACAGAAAAAAATTAACTTAGACAATAAGAATGAACAAACATCATAAAAATTAATAAAAACAGGGCTTTTTCCAAGATAGCCAAAATATTTCCATTTGGGTCACTTTACGACTCTGAGTTGATTATAATTTGATTACACATTCATGTAAACTGAATCACTCAACATCTTCTTTTTTTAAAGTTGTGTAAAAGTATCATAATAATAATGCAGGCAAGATTTAAAAAAAATGAACTTACCCTTCGTCAGCCTCTCTTTTCCCAGGCATTTTCTCTATCAACTTCATGAAAATGTCTAACTCTTCACCTTTCAGGTTCTGCTGAAGGTACTGAACTTCCCGGTTAGTCATTGCATACAAACATTTGCCTATACCACTAAAAACTGTCTGGGGTAGTCTTGATGATCACGATGGGAAATGTGGCAGAGAAGCAGGCCTTATATACTATTGCTTTCCTTTGTAAAATTGTATGCTATTGTTTGATTACATAATATATGTAAAATTATATAATTTTACATAAAGTTATGAATATCAATACAATAAATAATGAGAAACCGCCCTAATTCTAAAATGGTATAGGCCTATTCGTCAATGGAGTTGATTCACCATACAAAACCTTGCACCTGCCAGCAGACAGCCTGTACAACCATACAAAACCTTACAGTGCCATACAGAGGTCAAGTTAATTTACCATTCATCACCTTAGATTGTTCAGTACAGGCAAGTCTTTTGACCATACAAAACCAGACATTAGCTCCACAGTGGACTAGCTATTGTACCACACACCAGTGGTACACAGCTTATCAAGTTACCAAACAAAACCATACAGTGAGTCACTGAGTGTACAGCTGGTATATATTCATCAATGTTCCCCAGTACACAATAAAGTTGATTCACCATACAAAACCTTGCACCTGCCAGCAGACACAGCCTGTACAACCATACAAAACCTTACAGTGCCATACAGAGGTCAAGTTGATTTACCATTCATCACCTTACATAGTTCAGTACAGGCAAGTCTTTTGACCATACAAAACCAGACAGTAGCTCCACAGTGGACTAGCTGTTGTACCACACACCAGTGGTACACAGCTTATCTCTAATAAGCAATGTTACCATACAAAACCATACAGTGAGTCACTGAGTGTACAGCAGGTATACCATACAAAACTTGACAGCTGTATGGTTTTGTATGGTGAAAAAACTTTCCTATAAATTGCCTCAAGAGTAGGAGGGTCACATTAAATCCTTCCAGAGAACCATCAAGTTTACATCAGAGTATTCAGTGCATCAGACCAACTTCCTGGATTCACCATCCGCAAGGAAGACAACTCGGTAACCACTGATTTGTATTCTAAACCCACAGACACCCACCAGTACAGGTCTCCACTCCTCCAGCTGTCACTCCAGGCATTGCAAGACAGGCATAGCATTCAGCCAGGCACTTAGACTCGGAAGGATTTGTTCTAATAATTCTGACTTTTCCCATCATGTACAGGTACTGAAGAATAACTTGGTTGCCAGGGGCCACAGCTACCGCCAAGTTAAACGTGCTATCGCCAGAGCCAAATCTATCACAAGAGATTTGGCTCTCAAGGAAAAGACGCCTAGCACTAATGCCGACCCCAAGATTCCCTTGGTCACCACCTTTCATCCTAGTCTCCCTCCCTTTCGTAAATTAACTAATGACAACCATCATATCCTTCATACTTCAGATCGCCTTGCCCGTGCCGCCCCTGGCAACCCAGTATTGGCTTATAGGCGCCCCCGCAATCTGCGAGACCTGATTGTTCGAGCCGAGGTCCCCACCTTGGTTGCATCCCCTCCCATACAGCATGGTACTTTTAAGTGCGATTCCAGGTGTGTTGTTTGCCAGACTCACGTGTAGGAATCTGACTCATTTTCTAGCCATTCATCTGGAACTACTCACAGAACCAATGGCAACATTACTTGCAACACCTCTAATGTCATATGTCTCATTTCTTGCAGGGTTTGTGGTATCCAGTATGTCGGGGAGACCAAGAACACGCTCAAAAAGTGTTTCTATGGCCATCGATCGACTGTGAACACCAAGAAAATGGACACCCCTGTTGGTCATCACTTCAACTTGCCTAACCATTCCATTTCTGATATGATTCTACAGGGCATAGAATCACTTTTCCACCGCAAGGACTCAGTTCGCCTCAGCCGAGAGAAAGTTTTGATGAAACGTCTTCAGACTATTCAACCACATGGTCTCAACATCCAGGAAGGAAATGATTAACTTTTAATTTTTCCCCCATTGTCATTTGTTTACAGATTATCATCCTGGCAAACCCTCTTGGGGTCTCTTGGCCAAATGGGGTTGTCTTTCCATTTCCTGTTTATCCTTGCCACTTCTCTTTGTTCCTTCTCTTTGTTCCTTCTCTTGCCCTATTACCATCTTAAATTCAACCCCCCCCCCCCCCCCCCCCCTTACCACACTCCTTTGTCCAATTCCCCAGCTTCAACCTTCATCTTAATCCCTCCCCTCTTTCATCCTTACCCAAACCACACTTCTTTGTTCCTGTCTTCCTGGCTGTCCTTCCTCTCCCTTTGATGTTTACCCACTGCCATGCTCCTTTGCATCCCTCTTTTGTGTTTCTCCACCCACCCCGTCATGCATGTGTGTTCCCTACATGTTTGTTTCTTGTACTCTGTCATTTGCCTTTGAGAAAGAACTTGCTTAAGTTTGAAACGTCAGGCCAGCTAATTTTTTGATTTGTATATTTCAGGTCCATTCAGTCAGTCAGCAGTTTGCAGCAGTTTTATTCATTTTCACAAGTAAGAGGTAAAAGGAAAATTCTCATTTTGCTCAAATTTGAGCAAAAATTACACAATTCTTGTACCCAACCTTTTTACCCAACAAAAAATTACATCTCTTTTTTAGAGTGCAGTGAAGCGAGTACCGGGGTGCGTTTATAAGGCGTTGAAATGCTGTTTGGTGGCATTCGCAATCACCACGCCACACAACTCATTGTCCCCCTATTACATTGTATATTATGTTTCACCCTTTCCCTTGTATTATTTATACGCATATATATAGTCGCATTGTATAACAGCGGACCCTGGAGCTCGTTCTGCCGTTTTAAGCAGTGCTCGATCGCCTTCAGGGGTCAGATAGAAATTTTCCAGAGTTTTTTGCCCCGGGTTACCTGAACTAGGTTTTTCTCTGGTTTTTCACCTATCTCGGGGTCGCGTGAACTTTATCCTTGAGCCAGAACGGTCAAGAAGTTAGACAACAAAAAGAGAAAGACCCGCATACTTTAACATTGTTTGTTTTTGTTTTTTGGTAAACTTCGTTCCTTACCCAGAGCGCGGGTGGTTGCAACACTTGCCAGAATAAAACAGTTGATTAACAATATTAAACATACAATTTAGTGTTTAATTGTAAGTGATTGAGGTGGTTTGTCGGGGCTGAGATGAGATTATGTGGTTTGTGAACAACTGCGTCCACATGGTACTGTACCGAACTACACGTACTAAACTGTCCTTATCGCGCAAAACCATTGAAAGAAACCGCAGACTGACTGGGGGAGAGATTGCGCCAGCGTGTTGAACGGATCGGATAAAAACAGTGGGCGAGTTCGATTTATTAAATCATTTTACATCCAAAGTTAAAGTTTCCGTCGTCACCCACCGCACTTGGTATGGTAGGGGTGTCGAGCGTCGGCCGTCGTTCTGCATGATCTTATGAGAAATTTTCATTCGCAAAAACTGCTAATCGTTTTCAAGTTTGTCTCGCTTTTTGTTAAAAATGTATTGCCTTTTGCGATGCGAATCCAGCTTTTTCCATCACTGAGTGTATGCACTTTTGTTTTCGTAGGGGCCTTGGCTGAACCTAAGACTCTTACGTTTTACAGTCTGTTGTTCTTATCTGCATACACTTTTTAGCTCAGTCTGTGGTTTATGCATGTGCTGTATTAGACTGGATTCGAATTTAGTGCTGTATTCCGATTTAGGACAGTGTACCAGTCTAGAGCCGATCGAGTTGCACATACATCATAGACATGGACGAACGTGTACATGCTACATGTAGGCCCTACATACGTGCACGTAACCCACTTTTAATAAAACTTTAAAGCGTTTTTAATTAAATTACAGCCTGGCTGAAGAAAAAGTGAGTTGTTGAAAGGTATTTGATGATGAGTGTAGTTGTGCGCGCAAGCTGCACACTCTTTTCGCTCTGTATTTTTTCATGTATTATATCCTGCTATTCACATTAGTTTGTTGCATATTTTATATCACCCTGAAGAGCTAACACCAGGGAATCTTCTGGTGCTATCTACATGTTGTCATCTACTCTTCTAGTTGAAATATTGATGTTGGAAATCTTCAATTTTTGCTCACTGGAAGGTAATATTCATCGATGGGCTTTTCAGCCATGCAAACCACGGATCAATGACTCATCAGCCAAGCCACAAGCCTGACCATGCTTGAACAATAAGAGGAGCTGCTGTTTGTCTCCTGCCCACTGCCTTATACAATGGAGGTGTTAACTTGGAGTTTCCTGTTTGCCCTTGTTCTGGTGTGTGATGTGCAGGGATTAGCAAGTGAATGGTCTGCCAGATATGCATACTCTCCAGCATATGGCCCAACATGGAAGAGATTGACCATCAAGTGTTACCTGAAAACACCTATTCCATACTACCAGAATTCTTCTTCAAATTTCAACATTGCCCTGTTAATCTGTGGGGATATAAACCCCAACCCTGGTCCTGTTAGTGAAATAACTACAGCTGCAGTCATCAACAAACCTACTCATAGGTATGAGCGTGAGCATCTCCTGAGTATCGGTTTAAGATGTAAAACAATACCCGTTTCTCCAGCTACATGGTCCACCTTGAAAGACCTACGAATAAACACAAAGCGACCGTCACGTCGAGGAAACCGATCTGACCCCCCAACACAAGTGGTACATGCAATACCAACTGTATCCTCGGACAATGACCTGCATATATCAACACCGCCAACATCAACAGACAGTAGTCTGAAACAACCCATGCTCTCCAAACTGTGTGTCCTAAATGCCCAGTCTGTGTGCAATAAAACCAACCTACTGACTGACTACTTTATTGAACACGATTTTGATTTGATTGCACTGACTGAAACTTGGTTATCAGCTACTGATAAACATGATAAAATAATAGGTGAATTATGCATTCCTGGATATGACATGTGTCATGTACCTCGTCCAAATGGAACTGGTGGGGGTATTGCTCTCATATAAGACTAATATCAAACTCGGCCCAATAACATCACACAGTAGTGGTAATTTTGAAAGTCTATGTTGTGATGTAACTGTCAAAGGAACTTTCTCATCCGTGAAGCTGGTAATCATCTATAGGCCACCATACAGCTCAAAGAATCGTATAACCCCTACAATGTTCCTTGACGATTTCTCCGAATATGTCAGTGTACTCTCGGCATCCCCAAGCAAGTTGCTGATTGTTGGGGATTTTAATTTCCACTGGGATACAGGTGATTCTGCTGCTTGCCACCTCAATGATATAATTCAAAACACTAACCTGAAACAGTTTGTATGTGCTCCTACACATGTGAGTGGCCATATATTGGACCTTGTCTTTGCACGACCCACGGACAACCTAATTGATTCAGTGGATGTTGCATGTTTTCTGACAGATCATGCTGCTTTGCATTGTGCACTGAATCTGACTAAACCTCAACCAACTAAGAAGCATATTTCCTATCGGAAATATGGATCTCTAGACCATGACAGTTTTTCCAACGATATTAGCCAGTCAGAATTGTTTACCAACCCGTCCAATGACCTCCAAACACTCATAGATCAGTACAACTCCACACTGAAGTCTATTCTGGAAAAGCATGCTCCACTGAAAACTCGCTGTATTACCATTAGACCAGCCAATCCATGGTATTCCCCGGAGATTGCCGATGCCAAGAGACACCGCAAGAAATTGGAGAGACGCTGGAGGAAAACCAGATCAGAATCTGATAGAAACCAATTTAAAGCGCAACGACTCTGTGTTGTTAATATGATCAACAGTGCCAAATCATCATACTTCAAAGAAAAACTAGCCAGCTGTGGGAACCAGAGAGAGCTCTACAAAATTGTTGAATCTCTACTCCACAACAAAGGAAAAACTAAACTACCCACACACGACAATAAACAGGAATTGGCGACAACTTTTAGTGATTATTTCATAACAAAGATTCGGAACATTCGTAATAATCTTGACCGCGATCTAGATTGTATGCAGCCGTATACCACCGAGTCATCTCACTCTGATATTACACCATTGGAAGAATTCACACCAGCTCTGGATGAGGAAATCAGGAAAATCATCAAATCATCACCATCAAAGACGTGCGATTTGGATCCAATTCCTACCTGGCTCCTGAAGAACAATCTGAATATTTTGACTCCAGTTATCTCCAAAATTGTCAACCTGTCTCTTCAAATATCAAATGTCACGCCCGTGTTTAAATCCGCCAAACGAACTGACATTAAAAACTATCGGCCGATTGCCCTAACCTCCATTGTTTGCAAAGTTTTAGAAAGGGCCGTCGCTGATAGCATTAATGATCACGTGTCGTCCTGTTGCCTTGGCAACGACGAGCAGCATGGCTTTACAGCGCGTAAGTCATGTGTCACCCAGCTGACAAATGCCATTCATGACTGGGCTTCAATCATGGACAAGCCACGCCCACCTCGTATTGACATCGCCTTCTTGGACTTTAGTAAAGCCTTTGACGTAATGCCCCATCATACACTCCTCAAAAAGCTTGCACGGAAATTCAACATACAGGGTCAAACTTGGTCATGGTTGAAATCTTTTCTCGTTGGACGGCATCAACGAGTCATGTACCATGGGGCCTTTTCATCTTGGTCTCCTGTAACATCTGGAGTTCCACAAGGAAGTGTCCTAGGCCCCCTACTGTTTAATTTATTCATCAGTGACATATCCCACACTCTTGACACCAAATCCCTACTCTTTGCTGATGATACTCTCATTTACCACCCCATCAATTCCCCTGAAGATGAAGTCCTCCTGCAAACAGACCTAGATGCCCTTACTCAATGGACTGAGTCAAATGGAATGAAACTTAATACAAGCAAATCAAAAATTATGCATATGACTAGATCTACGAAACCACTAGCCCTTCCGCAGTATCATATTCTTGGATCTCCCTTAACAGTTGCAACTACCTACAAGTACCTTGGTGTCACAATAAACAATACTCTAACATGGAACGACCATGTCAATAGTGTGGTTGCTAAGGCAAATAAGACTCTTGGTTTCATCTGGCATGCAGCGGGAGGAACTTCTACAAATGCACTGATGTCTCTCTACCGGTCACTCGTCATACCAGTTCTTGAGTATGGGCTGCCTGCCTTGGCCCCATACACAGCAACTTCATCAGATAAACTAGAACGCGTCCAAAGAAGAGCTACAAGAATGTTCCTTAAACAACAAAGAGGGGCAGTATCGTATGAGGACAGACTAGCACAACTGAACTGGCAAACTCTCAAATCTAGACGTCAAAGAATAACTGTCCAATTTACCACTAAATGTCTATTTGGACTTGTTGACTGTTACACTGTCAACTCACATACTTCTGTTAATACCCGCCACATGGACACACTCACTTTCAATCATCTGTACGCGAGGACGCAAAGCCTTAAGAACACATCTATTCATTCATTCCCTCGTATTTGGAGTAGTCTGCCTACAAATGTTAAGAACGCCCTAATTCTAGATTCATTTAAATGTTTCAACAAGTACTTGTGTAACCATTTCATTGATATTTAGATGTACATGTACTTATGCTTATTTTGCATGTGTTTACACCTGTTTTGCTGATTTGTTGTTTTTGTTAACCTGCTTGCTGGAGGTTTACTTGATTGCTTCATTTCACTTGATTGTCTGTAATAGTGTCATTTATTGGTTGTTTGTTCAATTCCTTTATTGTTTGTTAGTACCCGTTTTCACTTTTTGCCTGTCTAATTAACTGTGCCATTGGTTGTTTACCAGTTTTTAGTGTCTGTCTGTGTGACTGCTTGAATGGGTGTGTTTTTGCTCCTTCAATCTGTTTGTTTTATATGGTTTGGCTCAGTGTTGCATGCATGTTCATGTTTGTGTAGCTCACACATTATTGTTGCCTTTTGGGGATTTTTGTCTTTCTATATTTTTTACTTTTATTTACCATCCCCCAACTAAAATCTTCGTTCTTTACAGTGTTGTCTGTTTAATGTGTAAACTGAGTTCTTGTCCATCTGAATATTAAATGGTCTGTTTGACTTGTCAAGGTAATGTTTATTCTTCTTATATTACATGTATATATATATATATATATATATATATATTTATTTGCCTCTTAATTTTTACAGATTTTTTGTTTTTATTTATTGAGTGTTTCATCTTAAGATTGGATTGATAGGCTCTCGAGTCACAGTGATTAGGTTCGCTTTTATTAATCCTGGCCATCTTAGAATGAATTGTTTGTTTTGTCATGTTCTTTCTTGCCTTTACGATTAATGTTGCCTTTAATTATTAGCCTGTGTGTTCAATTGCTGCTTTTAGTTGTTACTTGGACTTTCAATTTTTGCTCTCTACACCCATACCCATTCTCTTCTCTCCCATCCCAGCCACTTACTCCTGCTTTTTTAATCAATCCATTTATTAATTTCAGTCTGTTCATTTATAAACTAGACATCCTGTTACCTATCCTATTATATATTGATTTATTTGATTACTCTCATGTATGTCTGTATGATTGTTGCGTATTTTGGCCGAATAAATAATAATAATAATAATAATAATCTTCTAAATTCCCACAGCAATTTAGAAATGCCCTGGTGACTCCTCTGCTGAAGAAACCCACCCTCGATCCTGAAAACCTCAAGAACTTTCGTCCCGTATCCAACCTTTCATTCATATCCAAAGTAATGGAGAAGGTTGTTTATTCCCAAATTACTGATCATCTGACTGAACACAATCTACATGAACCATTGCAATCTGCGTATAGAAAACATCATGGAACAGAGACTGCTCTTCTAAGAGTTAAGAACGATATTCTCCGGGCAGTTGACGATAAGCGTGGTGTGTTCCTTGTTCTCCTTGATCTCTCTGCAGCATTCGACACTATAGACTATGATGTTTTATTTCACCGCCTTCAGTCCATCGGTGTTACTGGTCCAGCCCTGCAATGGATTAGATCATATATATGTCATCGAACACAGACTGTGAACATCAATGGATCTTTATCATCTCCCATCTCACTTTCTTCTGGCGTCCCTCAAGGATCAGTATTAGGTCCCTTATTCTTCACAATATACTCCGAGCCTATTGCCGCTATTGTACGGAGGCATCAACTCCAAGTTCATTGCTATGCAGACGACACACAGATATATGGATCGTTTCATCTAGGAAACCAAGATGACGAACATTCCGTGAGACAGCGTATTGAACAATGTGTTTGTGATCTTAAGCAATGGATGACCAGGAATAAATTAAAATTTAACGACGACAAGACCGAACTTCTAATTATCACTTCCAAACGTAGCCAGGATAAAATCAGATGCAACCAGATGCAATTTGGGACTTCTAATATTCAACGTTCTACGACTGCACGTAATCTTGGCATCATGTTTGACAGCACGATGTCAATGGAATCGCATGTTAAGAAAGTTTGCCAAACGTCATACTACCATATTAGAAACATCAACAGCATCCGCCGAATCCTGACTGATGAGTCGGCTGCCATCCTTATCCATGCTCTCGTGACATCAAGGTTGGATAATGGCAACTCACTTCTGTTTGGAATCACCAACACTCTCATGTGCAAACTTCAACATGTTCAAAACACTGCGGCTCGTGTCTTATCCCGAACACGGAAATTTGACCACATTACTCCAGTCCTGAGAAATCTTCACTGGCTTCCAGTCAAACAGAGGGTTGCCTTCAAAATAATCCTACTTACCTGGAAAGCCCTCAATGACAGCGCACCAACATATCTGCAGGATCTCTTCACCCAGTATTCCCCTAATCGCCACCTAAGGTCATCTGACAAACATCTTCTTGTGACACCAAGAACTAGAACATCGTATGGGGACTATGCCTTCTCAGTTACGGCGCCCACTCTATGGAACTCTTTGCCTCAGGAAATTCGTAGCTGTCAATCTTTACATATCTTCAAATGCCTTCTTAAAACATTCCTGTTTAACTCAACTTATAATTAGATTGCTGGTTTTGTTTCAAGTATACATACATGTACATGTATATATAATTATTTGTAGAGTTCTGGACAGTTTCTTTTCTTCAAGCGCCTCGGAATATGTCTACATAGATAGATGGCGCTTTACAAATGCTTGTATTATTATTATTATTATTATTATTTGTTGTTGTATTTGATTTTTGTCTGGACCTACTTAAACGTTACAATGCAATGATCTAGGCCTAGGCCTTGGTGGAGTCGTCTAACGTGCAGCTGACGTGGCGCACTTGGACCATACCATACACCACCAACCATGTCGACGTTTTTCCCAACTTTTGTCAGATGGTTTTGACAAACGTCTATTTTAAGTTGATGAACTTCAAATTTATTCAGTTGATTATTGGTACTCTTACCTTAATAATACTTGCTTTACGAATCATGTGAGGTTTTTTAGACTCTTGATTTGAAATTAGTCCGAAAGTCAAAAATGTGGTGTCCAGAAATTGGGCACAGTATTGGGCAGAGGGTAACTTGGCACACTTGAAAAGATTTCAATAAATCCTAAAATTTTAACACTTACGACTGTTTTACAAGTTTAAAATTTATGATCAGTCATCATTATCTCCTTTCACAAACCCAACTTCATGTTTTTCAAAAAATTATTTCCTGACGTTTTGGCACATTTCAGAAGGGTTCACTGCATGCTTAAAAATTAAATCGGGAAATCGTGTTGAAATGACATTTTTCTCTTAACTTCGAAACTGGTCAGTATGCTAAAGATTTATAAACAGATATTTTAAACTCGCCAGAATTTAACTTTCTGTGTAATTTGGGGCAAAACTATTACTCAGGCATGATGCAAAGGGAAACATACCACGTTAGACGATGCGCCACGTTACCCGCCATTTCTACCCCTACAAATAGGGCTGTAAATGGTTATTTTTTTTTACTTCTGACTTTTTACTGTCGGCATTACAGCCCTACTCCAACGGCACCCCTACACGCCAAGTTTTTCAACCTGTCGACTTTGATTTCAAATATCTCCATAAATTCTTATCGCTGAACACTTATAGGGCCTACATCATTGTAATACTGAGATGTTAGCAATTTCTACAGTGCTGATTTTGTCCGGCTGTGAGGTCTTCAAACATGACAAATGCTCAAAAACCTTCCAAAACGTCTTAACATGGGGGCGGCCATCTTGTTTGTACCATCGCTGTGATCGAGAGAAGTCAGGGCACCCGGTGATTGTAGAAAATGGTCTGCTCATGAATAGCGTGTCATGTACGACGCGTGGATGTTTTGTGAGAAGTCATGGCACCGTACTCGGCGGCTGCAGAAACTGGTCTTGTTATCAATTATGCATTAGGCGTCGCACTGATGTATGAACACCCGAAACCGCGAATGCTGTCCAGTCCTGAAACCCATCCAGTTTAGAATTGGGAATATTCACCTTAATTAAAACACTAACCGCCGCAAATCCGCCAAAATCCACCCCAACATTTTCTTGTATTTTGATGGATTCAGGACTGGACAGCATTGGCACCATTACTTTACATGGGGCTATATGATGTGCCATTGGTTTACTGCACAGTGTTTGAATTTTATTTAGTAGATTCAGGAAGGTTAGAAAGGATCATTATAGCATGTGTGTTGTTATCGTAGCAAAAAGTACAAAACAAAGTAAAAAATGGCAGAGCAATGGCCAGAGATGACACCAAGTCATTTTTTCTCTCGTCATTAAGTTACATGTCCACAAAATTACGACTTGTCTGAGTCGAGTCCAGGTCACTGGCTTGAGTCAACAACACTGGCAATGGCATGCATGGATAATGATGATTTTCAGAACGTTCCAATCATTCGTGGCATGCTCTACAGCAGACAAACAACTTCAAACTGAAATTTTTGGAGACTTTCATATCTCACCTCCACCTTAGACCTTCTGTACAAAGTAAATGTGACCCGCTCTGGAAAAAGGTATATTATGTCGCAAAATATATAAAATGAGTTTTATGTATGTTTGGAAAGCCCGCAATGTAAGCTTTCATTTGGTACATGATAGAGCTCCAAAGCCCTTTCCGTTCTGGCGATATCACGTTTTTGCATATTATTTAGTTCTATGGAGTTCAAATTGCACAACAGAGAAAACAGGCTTTGAAATAGCTACAATCCCGGCCAAATCTCGTTGGGCCCCCGACCCCCCTGCCCCCGGTCATGTTGGCTCTCATTGCGCGGAATGCGCTCCGTCTTGATATTACAACATTGAGCGGGGGAGCGGGGGAGCGGGGGGCGCGGAGGAGGGTATGTTTATCATCACGTGGCCCAAGCATTTTGGCCGGGATTGTCTGAAAGTTCGCCTAGTTTATCTATAAAGAGTTTAAAACACGCAAAATCAACTTTTCAACCCAAATAGTTTGAATTACCTGATTATAGCGCCCCCAAGGGAGATCCCCGTCTAAACATCAAATGCTATTTTAATAATGATGTCCAACTAATTAGGTTGTCATAATTTTTGTTTGACCGTTCGGACAACCAAGACGTTAATTACGGGATAAATACGATTGTTTTAACAACAATTAAAAAAATAGCCCCCAACGCCCTACAGTTGGCACTTGCTAAAAGTTGTGGACGTCATCATTGCGACTTTCCTGAACTGAACGTTTGTGGCCTGTTTCCTGAAAATCGCTTGTGAACTTGGGTAAAAACACGGAAGTCTGGGGGGGGGGGGGGGGGGGGGGGGGCAGTAGTCGCCCCTTTCCGGTCTCCGTACGTACCAAACTAAGCCCGGTCGGGATAGGGTTAACAGAATGACGATTCCTGGCTGTCATGCACTTGCGCCAGGACTTGTTTTGCAGTGCGCATCGTACACAATGTACCATGACGATTAGCCATGACATTTTGTCCAATAACTTCACAAAAGACATCTTTTGTTAAACGCGAAAAACGCATTATGTTACACAAACATACAAGCCTCTTCCATTTTGTTTCAACTACCTCATTCCGTGAATTGTCGGAAAACTCAACGGTTAATCCTCGCCACTAAAAAAATAGAGAAATGACAGACTCTCCTTTACTATTTTGGTGGCGAGGGTTAACCGTTGAATTTTCCGACAAATCACGCAAAGAGACGGCTAAAAAATTGGAAGAGGCTTGTAGGTGGTTTGTGTAGCGTAATGCGATTTTCGCGTTGAACAGAAATGTCTTTTGTAAAGTTATTTGACAAAATGGCATGGTTATTCGTCATGGTACATCGTGTACGATGAGCACTACAAAACAATTGGGATCATCTGTGTCTGGAAATTGAACTGTCAATTAAGCCTCTTGGCATCTGTGACTCACATAGTCTAGTGGTTTGGACATGTACATTCAAATGCAACAGTTGTGGGTTCGAATCCAACCGAAAAAAACCCTCTTTTTTTCCACTTCCTTTTCTTTTAATTACTCCTGCACTCGGAAAGCCATGACCATCCATTGCTTCTCACACTTAGGTCTTTTCTAATGTTTTTTTTTTTTTTTTTTTAGAAAGAAAATTTCAGACAATCCCGGCCAAATCTCGTTGGGCCCCCGACGCCCCTGCCCCCGGTCAATGTTGGCTCTCATTGCGCGGAATGCGCTCCGGCTTGATATTACAACATTGAGCGGGGGAGCGGGGGGCGCGGAGGAGGGTATGTTTATCATCACGTGGCCCAAGCATTTTGGCCGGGATTGTAGTTCTAATACAATGCAATGGAACAATGCACTCTAAAAGGTAATTTTTTTCACTTCATTCACTGAAATCAACATTGTTGTGCACCAAACCTGAAACTTTAGATATTTAGATGTCATTAAAGACAAAAATCGAAAAATGAATTTTGACGAAAAATGTCACCCTCTCAACATTGAAAGGGCCATTACACGTAAATGCATAGCGTGACTTATATCACC